>JAWNZC010000007.1:0-22500 GCA_035771165.1 Paragorgia papillata
ATTTTTTTCAAAAAATCAAAAAAAAATTTTAAACTGGTTTATCTCATTAAAAATTGAATGGATTGTTCTACTTTTTTCAGTGGTTATTCCATAGTTGGTGTGCTATACAATGAACTAAAATATTTAGGCTTACTTCCAAAGTTGAAAAATGGCCAAAATCGGACAAAAAGTAAAGGCTAACCCCTTTACTTTTTTTTTCCGAATTTTTTTCCAAAAATCAAAAACATTTTTTTTAGCCAAAATACAGCCTTCTCCTTTTCACAGAAGGTTTAAAACGACTTTATTTAACCGTTTTTGACCCAAACTGAAAAGTTTCAAAAGTGACGAAAATCGGTCAAAAAGTAAAGGCTAACCCCTTTACTTTTTTTTCTCCGGATGTTTTTCAAAAAATCCAAAAAAAAATTTAAACTGGTTTATCTCATTAAAAATTGAATGGATTGTTCTACTTTTTTCAGTGGTTATTCCATAGTTGGTGTACTATACAATGAACTAAAATATTTAGCCTTACTTCCAAAGTTGAAAAATGGCCAAAATCGGTCAAAAAGTAAAGGCTAACCCCTTTACTTTTTGACCGATTTTGACCATAAAAAGTAAACTGGTTTATCTCCTTAAAAATTGAATGGATTGTTCTACTTTTTTCAGTGGTTATTCCATAGTTGGTGTGCTATACAATGAACTAAAATATTTAGGCTTACTTCCAAAGTTGAAAAATGGCCAAAATCGGTCAAAAAGTAAAGGCTAACCCCTTTACTTTTTTTTTTCCGGATTTTTTTCAAAAAATAAAAAAAAAATTTTAAACTGGTTTATCTCATTAAAAATTGAATGGATTGTTCTACTTTTTTCAGTGGTTATTCCATAGTTGGTGTGCTATACAATGAACTAAAATATTTAGGCTTACTTCCAAAGTTGAAAAATGGCCAAAATCGGTCAAAAGTAAAGGCTAACCCCTTTACTTTTTTTTCCGAATTTTTTTTCCAAAAATCAAAAACATTTTTTTTTAGCCAAAATACAGCCTTCTCCTTTTTCACAGAAGGTCTAAAACGACTTTATTTAACCGTTTTTGACCCTAACTCAAAAGTTTCAAAAGTGACGAAAATCGGTCAAAAAGTAAAGGCTAACCCCTTTACTTTTTTTTTCCGGAATGTTTTTCAAAAAATCAAAAAAAAATTTAAACTGGTTTATCTCATTAAAAATTGAATGGATTGTTCTACTTTTTTCAGTGGTTATTCCATAGTTGGTGTGCTATACAATGAACTAAAATATTTAGCTTACTTCCAAAGTTGAAAAATGGCCAAAATCGGACAAAAAGTAAAGGCTAACCCCTTTACTTTTTTTTTTCCGAATTTTTTTTCCAAAAATCAAAAACATTTTTTTTTTAGCCAAAATACAGCCTTCTCCTTTTCACAGAAGGTTTAAAAAACGACTTTATTTAACCGTTTTTGACCCAAAGTGAAAAGTTTCAAAAGTGAGCAAAATCGGTCAAAAAGTAAAGGCTAATCCCTTTACTTTTTTTTTCCGACATTTTTTTCCAAAAATCAAAAACATTTTTTTTTAGCCAAAATACAGCCTTCTCCTTTTCACAGAAGGTTCTAAAACGACTTTATTTAACCGTTTTTGGACCCAAACTGAAAAGTTTCAAAAGTGACCAAAATCGGTCAAAAAGTAAAGGCTAACCCCTTTACTTTTTGACCGATTTTGACCATAAAAAGTAAACTGGTTTATCTCATTAAAAATTGAATGGATTGTTCTACTTTTTTCAGTGGTTATTCCATAGTTGGTGTGCTATACAATGAACTAAAATATTTAGGCTTACTTCCAAAGTTGAAAAAATGGCCAAAATCGGTCAAAAAGTAAAGGCTAACCCCTTTAGTTTTTGACCGATTTTGACCATAAAAAGTAAACTGGTTTATCTCCTTAAAAATTGAATGGATTGTTCTACTTTTTTCAGTGGTTATTCCATAGTTGGTGTGCTATACAATGAACTAAAATATTTAGGCTTACTTCCAAAGTTGAAAAATGGCCAAAATCGGTCAAAAAGTAAAGGCTAACCCCTTTACTTTTTTTTTCCGAATTTTTTTCCAAAAATCAAAAACATTTTTTTTAGCCAAAATACAGCCTTCTCCTTTTCACAGAAGGTCTAAAACGACTTTATTTAACCGTTTTTGACCCTAACTCAAAAGTTTCAAAAGTGACGAAAATCGGTCAAAAAGTAAAGGCTAACCCCTTTACTTTTTTTTCCGGATTTTTTTCAAAAAATCAAAAAAAAATTTAAACTGGTTTATCTCATTAAAAATTGAATGGATTTGTTCTACTTTTTTCAGTGGTTATTCCATAGTTGGTGTGGCTATACAATGAACTAAAATATTTAGGCTTACTTCCAAAGTTGAAAAATGGCCAAAATCGGACAAAAAGTAAAGGCTAACCCCTTTACTTATTTTTTTCCGAATTTTTTTCCAAAAATCAAAAACATTTTTTTTAGCCAAAATACAGCCTTCTCCTTTTCACAGAAGGTTTAAAACGACTTTATTTAACCGTTTTTGACCCAAACTGAAAAGTTTCAAAAGTGAACGAAAATCGGTCAAAAAAGTAAAGGCTAACCCCTTTACTTTTTTTTTCCGGATGTTTTTCAAAAAATCCAAAAAAAAATTTAAACTGGTTTATCTCATTAAAAATTGAATGGATTGTTCTACTTTTTTCAGTGGTTATTCCATAGTTGGTGTACTATACAATGAACTAAAATATTTAGCCTTACTTCCAAAGTTGAAAAATGGCCAAAATCGGTCAAAAAGTAAAGGCTAACCCCTTTACTTTTTGACCGATTTTGACCATAAAAAGTAAACTGGTTTATCTCCTTAAAAATTGAATGGATTGTTCTACTTTTTTCAGTGGTTATTCCATAGTTGGTGTGCTATACAATGAACTAAAATATTTAGGCTTACTTCCAAAGTTGAAAAATGGCCAAAATCGGTCAAAAAGTAAAGGCTTTTACTTTCCGGATTTTTTTCAAAAAATAAAAAAAAAATTTTAAACTGGTTTATCTCATTAAAAATTGAATGGATTGTTCTACTTTTTTCAGTGGTTATTCCATAGTTGGTGTGCTATACAATGAACTAAAATATTTAGGCTTACTTCCAAAGTTGAAAAATGGCCAAAATCGGTCAAAAAGTAAAGGCTAACCCCTTTACTTTTTTTTTCCGAATTTTTTTCCAAAAATCAAAAACATTTTTTTTAGCTAAAATACAGCCTTCTCCTTTTCACAGAAGGTCTAAAACGACTTTATTTAACCGTTTTTGACCCAAACTCAAAAGTTTCAAAAGTGACGAAAATCGGTCAAAAAGTAAAGGCTAACCCCTTTACTTTTTTTTCTCCGGATGTTTTTTAAAAAATCCAAAAAAAAATTTAAACTGGTTTATCTCATTAAAAATTGAATGGATTGTTCTACTTTTTTCAGTGGTTATTCCATAGTTGGTGTACTATACAATGAACTAAAATATTTAGCCTTACTTCCAAAGTTGAAAAATGGCCAAAATCGGTCAAAAAGTAAAGGCTAACCCCTTTACTTTTTGACCGATTTTGTCCATAAAAAGTAAACTGGTTTATCTCCTTAAAAATTGAATGGATTGTTCTACTTTTTTCAGTGGTTATTCCATAGTTGGTGTGCTATACAATGAACTAAAATATTTAGGCTTACTTCCAAAGTTGAAAAATGGCCAAAATCGGTCAAAAAGTAAAGGCTAACCCCTTTACTTTTTTTTTCCGAATTTTTTTCCAAAAATCAAAAACATTTTTTTTAGCCAAAATACAGCCTTCTCCTTTTCACAGAAGGTCTAAAACGACTTTATTTAACCGTTTTTGACCCAAACTGAAAAGTTTCAAAAGTGACGAAAATCGGTCAAAAAGTAAAGGCTAACCCCTTTACTTTTTTTTCTCCGGATGTTTTTCAAAAAATCCAAAAAAAAATTTAAACTGGTTTATCTCATTAAAAATTGAATGGATTGTTCTACTTTTTTCAGTGGTTATTCCATAGTTGGTGTGCTATACAATGAACTAAAATATTTAGGCTTACTTCCAAAGTTGAAAAATGGCCAAAATCGGACAAAAAGTAAAGGCTAACCCCTTTACTTTTTTTTTCCGAATTTTTTTCCAAAAATCAAAAACATTTTTTTTAGCCAAAATACAGCCTTCTCCTTTTCACAGAAGGTTTAAAACGACTTTATTTAACCGTTTTTGACCCAAAGTGAAAAGTTTCAAAAGTGACCAAAATCGGTCAAAAAGTAAAGGCTAATCCCTTTACTTTTTTTTTCCGAATTTTTTTCCAAAAATCAAAAACATTTTTTTTAGCCAAAATACAGCCTTCTCCTTTTCACAGAAGGTTTAAAACGACTTTATTTAACCGTTTTTGACCCAAACTGAAAAGTTTCAAAAGTGACCAAAATCGGTCAAAAAGTAAAGGCTAACCCCTTTACTTTTTGACCGATTTTGACCATAAAAAGTAAACTGGTTTATCTCATTAAAAATTGAATGGATTGTTCTACTTTTTTCAGTGGTTATTCCATAGTTGGTGTGCTATACAATGAACTAAAATATTTAGGCTTACTTCCAAAGTTGAAAAATGGCCAAAATCGGTCAAAAAGTAAAGGCTAACCCCTTTAGTTTTTGACCGATTTTGACCATAAAAAGTAAACTGGTTTATCTCCTTAAAAATTGAATGGATTGTTCTACTTTTTTCAGTGGTTATTCCATAGTTGGTGTGCTATACAATGAACTAAAATATTTAGGCTTACTTCCAAAGTTGAAAAAAATGGCCAAAATCGGTCAAAAAGTAAAGGCTAACCCCTTTAACTTTTTTTTTTTCCGAATTTTTTTCCCAAAAATCAAAAACATTTTTTTTAGCCAAAATACAGCCTTCTCCTTTTCACAGAAGGTCTAAAACGACTTTATTTAACCGTTTTTGACCCTAACTCAAAAGTTTCAAAAGTGACGAAAATCGGTCAAAAAGTAAAGGCTAACCCCTTTACTTTTTTTTCTCCGGATGTTTTTCAAAAAATCCAAAAAAAAATTTAAACTGGTTTATCTCATTAAAAATTGAATGGATTGTTCTACTTTTTTCAGTGGTTATTCCATAGTTGGTGTGCTATACAATGAACTAAAATATTTAGGCTTACTTCCAAAGTTGAAAAATGGCCCAAATCGGACAAAAAGTAAAGGCTAACCCCTTTACTTTATTTTTTCCGAATTTTTTTTCCAAAAATCAAAAACATTTTTTTTAGCCAAAATACAGCCTTCTCCTTTTCACAGAAGGTTTAAAACGACTTTATTTAACCGTTTTTGACCCAAACTGAAAAGTTTCAAAAGTGACCAAAATCGGTCAAAAAGTAAAGGCTAACCCCTTTACTTTTTTTTCCGGATTTTTTTCCAAAAATCAAAAAAACATTTTTTTTAGCCAAAATACAGCCTTCTCCTTTTCACAGAAGGTTTGAAAACGACTTTATTTAACCGTTTTTGACCCTAACTCAAAAGTTTCAAAAGTGACGAAAATCGGTCAAAAAGTAAAGGCTAACCCCTTTACTTTTTTTTCTCCGGATGTTTTTCAAAAAATCCAAAAAAAATTTTAAACTGGTTTATCTCATTAAAAATTGAATGGATTGTTCTACTTTTTTCAGTGGTTATTCCATAGTTGGTGTGCTATACAATGAACTAAAATATTTAGGCTTACTTCCAAAGTTGAAAAATGGCCAAAATCGGTCAAAAAGTAAAGGCTAACCCCTTTACTTTTTTTTTTCCGGATTTTTTTCAAAAAATCAAAAAAAAAATTTTAAACTGGTTTATCTCATTAAAAATTGAATGGATTGTTCTACTTTTTTCAGTGGTTATTCCATAGTTGGTGTGCTATACAATGAACTAAAATATTTAGGCTTACTTCCAAAGTTGAAAAATGGCCAAAATCGGTCAAAAAGTAAAGGCTAACCCCTTTACTTTTTTTTTCCGGATTTTTTTCAAAAAATCAAAAAAAAATTTTAAACTGGTTTATCTCATTAAAAATTGAATGGATTGTTCTACTTTTTTCAGTGGTTATTCCATAGTTGGTGTGCTATACAATGAACTAAAATATTTAGGCTTACTTCCAAAGTTGAAAAATGGCCAAAATCGGTCAAAAAGTAAAGGCTAACCCCTTAATATTTTTTTTTCCGAATTTTTTTTAGCCAAAATACAGCCTTCTCCTTTTCACAGAATGTCTAAAACGACTTTATTTAACCGTTTTTGACCCTAACTCAAAAGTTTCAAAAGTGACGAAAATCGGTCAAAAAGTAAAGGCTAACCCCTTTACTTTTTTTTTCCGAATTTTTTTCAAAAAATCAAAAAAAAATTTTAAACTGGTTTATCTCATTAAAAATTGAATGGATTGTTCTACTTTTTTCAGTGGTTATTCCATAGTTGGTGTGCTATACAATGAACTAAAATATTTAGGCTTACTTCCAAAGTTGAAAAATGGCCAAAATCGGTCAAAAAGTAAAGGCTAACCCCTTTACTTTTTTTTCCGGATTTTTTTCAAAAAATCAAAAAAAAATTTTAAACTGGTTTATCTCCTTAAAAATTGAATGGATTGTTCTACTTTTTTCAGTGGTTATTCCATAGTTGGTGTGCTATACAATGAACTAAAATATTTAGGCTTACTTCCAAAGTTGAAAAATGGCCAAAATGGGTCAAAAAGTAAAGGCTAAACCCCTTTACTTTTTTTTCCGAATTTTTTTCCAAAAATCAAAAACATTTTTTTTAGCCAAAATACAGCCTTCTCCTTTTCACAGAAGGTCTAAAACGACTTTATTTAACCGTTTTTGACCCTAACTCAAAAGTTTCAAAAGTGACGAAAATCGGTCAAAAAGTAAAGGCTAACCCCTTTACTTTTTTTTCTCCGGATGTTTTTCAAAAAATCCAAAAAAAATTTTAAACTGGTTTATCTCATTAAAAATTGAATGGATTGTTCTACTTTTTTCAGTGGTTATTCCATAGTTGGTGTGCTATACAATGAACTAAAATATTTAGGCTTACTTCCAAAGTTGAAAAATGGCCAAAATCGGTCAAAAAGTAAAGGCTAACCCCTTTACTTTTTTCCGGATTTTTTTCAAAAAATCAAAAAAAAATTTTAAACTGGTTTATCTCATTAAAAATTGAATGGATTGTTCTACTTTTTTCAGTGGTTATTCCATAGTTGGTGTGCTATACAATGAACTAAAATATTTAGGCTTACTTCCAAAGTTGAAAAATGGCCAAAATCGGTCAAAAAGTAAAGGCTAACCCCTTTACTTTTTTTTTCCGAATTTTTTTCCAAAAATCAAAAACATTTTTTTTAGCCAAAATACAGCCTTCTCCTTTTCACAGAAGGTCTAAAACGACTTTATTTAACCGTTTTTGACCCTAACTCAAAAGTTTCAAAAGTGACGAAAATCGGTCAAAAAGTAAAGGCTAACCCCTTTACTTTTTTTTTCCGGATTTTTTTCAAAAAATCAAAAAAAAATTTTAAACTGGTTTATCTCATTAAAAATTGATTGGATTGTTCTACTTTTTTCAGTGGTTATTCCATAGTTGGTGTGCTATACAATGAACTAAAATATTTAGGCTTACTTCCAAAGTTGAAAAATGGCCAAAATCGGTCAAAAAGTAAAGGCTAACCCCTTTACTTTTTTTTTCCGGATTTTTTTCAAAAAATCAAAAAAAAATTTTAAACTGGTTTATCTCATTAAAAATTGAATGGATTGTTCTACTTTTTTCAGTGGTTATTCCATAGTTGGTGTGCTATACAATGAACTAAAATATTTAGGCTTACTTCCAAAGTTGAAAAATGGCCAAAATCGGTCAAAAAGTAAAGGCTAACCCCTTTACTTTTTTTTTCCGAATTTTTTTCCAAAAATCAAAAACATTTTTTTTAGCCAAAATACAGCCTTCTCCTTTTCACAGAAGGTCTAAAACGACTTTATTTAACCGTTTTTGACCCTAACTCAAAAGTTTCAAAAGTGACGAAAATCGGTCAAAAAGTAAAGGCTAACCCCTTTACATTTTTTTTTTCTCCGGATGTTTTTTTCAAAAAATCCAAAAAAAATTTTAAACTGGTTTATCTCATTAAAAATGTAATGGATTGTCTACTTTTTTCAGTGGTTATTCCATAGTTGGTGTACTATACAATGAACTAAAATATTTAGCCTTACTTCCAAAGTTGAAAAATGGCCAAAATCGGTCAAAAAGTAAAGGCTAACCCCTTTACTTTTTTGACCGAATTTTTGACCATAAAATCAGTAAACTGGTTTATCTCATTAAAAATTGAATGGATTGTTCTACATTTTTCAGTGGTTATTCCATAGTTGGTGTGCTATACAATGAACTAAAATATTTAGGCTTACTTCCAAAGTTGAAAAATGGCCAAAATCGGTCAAAAAGTAAAGGCTAACCCCTTTACTTTTTTTGACCGATTTTGACCATAAAAAGTAAACTGGTTTATCTCCTTAAAAATTGAATGGATTGTTCTACTTTTTTCAGTGGTTATTCCATAGTTGGTGTGCTATACAATGAACTAAAATATTTAGGCTTACTTCCAAAGTTGAAAAATGGCCAAAATCGGTCAAAAAGTAAAGGCTAACCCCTTTACTTTTTTTTTCCGAATTTTTTTCCAAAAATCAAAAACATTTTTTTTAGCCAAAATACAGCCTTCTCCTTTTCACAGAAGGTCTAAAACGACTTTATTTAACCGTTTTTGACCCTAACTCAAAAGTTTCAAAAGTGACGAAAATCGGTCAAAAAGTAAAGGCTAACCCCTTTACTTTTTTTTCTCCGGATGTTTTTCAAAAAATCCAAAAAAAAATTTAAACTGGTTTATCTCATTAAAAATTGAATGGATTGTTCTACTTTTTTCAGTGGTTATTCCATAGTTGGTGTGCTATACAATGAACTAAAATATTTAGGCTTACTTCCAAAGTTGAAAAATGGCCAAAATCGGACAAAAAGTAAAGGCTAACCCCTTTACTTTTTTTTCCGAATTTTTTTCCAAAAATCAAAAACATTTTTTTTAGCCAAAATACAGCCTTCTCCTTTTCACAGAAGGTCTAAAACGACTTTATTTAACCGTTTTTGACCCTAACTCAAAAGTTTCAAAAGTGACGAAAATCGGTCAAAAAGTAAAGGCTAACCCCTTTACATTTTTTTTTCTCCGGATGTTTTTGAAAAAATCCAAAAAAAAATTTAAACTGGTTTATCTCATTAAAAATTTAATGGATTGTTCTACTTTTTTCAGTGGTTATTCCATAGTTGGTGTACTATACAATGAACTAAAATATTTAGCCTTACTTCCAAAGTTGAAAAATGGCCAAAATCGGTCAAAAAGTAAAGGCTAACCCCTTTACTTTTTGACCGATTTTGACCATAAAAAGTAAACTGGTTTATCTCATTAAAAATTGAATGGATTGTTCTACTTTTTTCAGTGGTTATTCCATAGTTGGTGTGCTATACAATGAACTAAAATATTTAGGCTTACTTCCAAAGTTGAAAAATGGCCAAAATCGGTCAAAAAGTAAAGGCTAACCCCTTTACTTTTTTTTTCCGATTTTGACCATAAAAAGTAAACTGGTTTATCTCCTTAAAAATTGAATGGATTGTTCTACTTTTTTCAGTGGTTATTCCATAGTTGGTGTGCTATACAATGAACTAAAATATTTAGGCTTACTTCCAAAGTTGAAAAATGGCCAAAATCGGTCAAAAAGTAAAGGCTAACCCCTTTACTTTTTTTTTCCGAATTTTTTTCCAAAAATCAAAAACATTTTTTTTAGCCAAAATACAGCCTTCTCCTTTTCACAGAAGGTCTAAAACGACTTTATTTAACCGTTTTTGACCCTAACTCAAAAGTTTCAAAAGTGACGAAAATCGGTCAAAAAGTAAAGGCTAACCCCTTTACTTTTTTTTCTCCGGATGTTTTTCAAAAAATCCAAAAAAAATTTTAAACTGGTTTATCTCATTAAAAATTGAATGGATTGTTCTACTTTTTTCAGTGGTTATTCCATAGTTGGTGTGCTATACAATGAACTAAAATATTTAGGCTTACTTCCAAAGTTGAAAAATGGCCAAAATCGGTCAAAAAGTAAAGGCTAACCCCTTTACTTATTTTTTCCGAATTTTTTTCCAAAAATCAAAAACATTTTTTTTAGCCAAAATACAGCCTTCTCCTTTTCACAGAAGGTTTAAAACGACTTTATTTAACCGTTTTTGACCCAAACTGAAAAGTTTCAAAAGTGACCAAAATCGGTCAAAAAGTAAAGGCTAACCCCTTTACTTTTTTTTCCCGAATTTTTTTCCAAAAATCAAAAACATTTTTTTTAGCCAAAATACAGCCTTCTCCTTTTCACAGAAGGTTTAAAACGACTTTATTTAACCGTTTTTGACCCTAACTCAAAAGTTTCAAAAGTGACGAAAATCGGTCAAAAAGTAAAGGCTAACCCCTTTACAATTTTTTTTCTCCGGATGTTTTTCAAAAAATCCAAAAAAAATTTTTAACTGGTTTATCTCATTAAAAATTGATTGGATTGTTCTACTTTTTTCAGTGGTTATTCCATAGTTGGTGTGCTATACAATGAACTAAAATATTTAGGCTTACTTCCAAAGTTGAAAAATGGCCAAAATCGGTCAAAAAGTAAAGGCTAACCCCTTTACTTTTTTTTTCCGGATTTTTTTCAAAAAATCAAAAAAAAATTTTAAACTGGTTTATCTCATTAAAAATTGAATGGATTGTTCTACTTTTTTCAGTGGTTATTCCATAGTTGGTGTGCTATACAATGAACTAAAATATTTAGGCTTACTTCCAAAGTTGAAAAATGGCCAAAATCGGTCAAAAAGTAAAGGCTAACCCCTTTACTTTTTTTTTCCGAATTTTTTTCCAAAAATCAAAAACATTTTTTTTAGCCAAAATACAGCCTTCTCCTTTTCACAGAAGGTCTAAAACGACTTTATTTAACCGTTTTTGACCCTAACTCAAAAGTTTCAAAAGTGACGAAAATCGGTCAAAAAGTAAAGGCTAACCCCTTTACTTTTTTTTTCCGAATTTTTTTCCAAAAATCAAAAACATTTTTTTTAGCCAAAATACAGCCTTCTCCTTTTCACAGAAGGTCTAAAACGACTTTATTTAACCGTTTTTGACCCTAACTCAAAAGTTTCAAAAGTGACCAAAATCCGTCAAAAAGTAAAGGCTAACCGCTTTACTTTTTTTTTCCGGATTTTTTTCAAAAAATCAAAAAATTTTTTTTTATCCAAAATACAGCCTTCTCCTTTTCACAGAAGGTTTAAAACGACTTTATTTAACCGTTTTTGACCCAAACTGAAAAGTTTCAAAAGTGACCAAAATCGTTCAAAAAGTAAAGGCTAAACCCCTTTACTTTTTTTTTCCGGATTTTTTTCAAAAAATCAAAAACAATTTTTAAACTGGTTTATCTCATTAAAAATTGAATGGATTGTTCTACTTTTTTCAGTGGTTATTCCATAGTTGGTGTGCTATACAATGAACTAAAATATTTAGCCTTACTTCCAAAGTTGAAAAATGACCAAAATCGGTCAAAAAGTAAAGGCTAACCCCTTTACTTTTTGACCGATTTTGACCATAAAAAGTAAACTGGTTTATCTCATTAAAAATTGAATGGATTGTTCTACTTTTTTCAGTGGTTATTCCATAGTTGGTGTGCTATACAATGAACTAAAATATTTAGGCTTACTTCCAAAGTTGAAAAATGGCCAAAATCGGTCAAAAAGTAAAGGCTAACCCCTTTACTTTTTTTTTTTCCCGAATTTTTTTTCCAAAAATCAAAAACATTTTTTTTAGCCAAAATACAGCCTTCTCCTTTTCACAGAAGGTCTAAAACGACTTTATTTAACCGTTTTTGACCCAAACTGAAAAGTTTCAAAAGTGACCAAAATCGGTCAAAAAGTAAAGGCTAACCCCTTTACTTTTTTTCCCCGGATTGTTTTCAAAAAAATCCAAAAAAAATTTTTAAACTGGTTTATCTCATTAAAAATTGAATGGATTGTTCTACTTTTTTCAGTGGTTATTCCATAGTTGGTGTGCTATACAATGAACTAAAATATTTAGGCTTACTTCCAAAGTTGAAAAATGGCCAAAATCGGTCAAAAAGTAAAGGCTAACCCCTTTACTTTTTTTTCCCGAATTTTTTTCCAAAAATCAAAAACATTTTTTTTAGCCAAAATACAGCCTTCTCCTTTTCACAGAAGGTTTAAAACGACTTTATTTAACCGTTTTTGACCCAAACTGAAAAGTTTCAAAAGTGACCAAAATCGGTCAAAAAGTAAAGGCTAACCCCTTTACTTTTTTTTCCCGAATTTTTTTCCAAAAATCAAAAACATTTTTTTTAGCCAAAATACAGCCTTCTCCTTTTCACAGAAGGTTTAAAACGACTTTATTTAACCGTTTTTGACCCAAACTCAAAAGTTTCAAAAGTGACGAAAATCGGTCAAAAAGTAAAGGCTAACCCCTTTACTTTTTTTTCTCCGGATGTTTTTCAAAAAATCCAAAAACAATTTTAAACTGGTTTATCTCATTAAAAATTGAATTGGATTGTTCTACTTTTTTCAGTGGTTATTCCATAGTTGGTGTGCTATACAATGAACTAAAATATTTAGGCTTACTTCCAAAGTTTGAAAAATGGCCAAAATCGGTCAAAAAGTAAAGGCTAACCCCTTTACTTTTTTTTTCCGGATTTTTTTTCAAAAAAATCAAAAACAATTTTAAACTGGTTTATCTCATTAAAAATTGAATGGATTGTTCTACTTTTTTCAGTGGTTATTCCATAGTTGGTGTGCTATACAATGAACTAAAATATTTAGGCTTACTTCCAAAGTTGAAAAATGGCCAAAATCGGTCAAAAAGTAAAGGCTAACCCCTTTACTTTTTTTTTTCGAATTTTTTTCCAAAAATCAAAAACATTTTTTTTAGCCAAAATACAGCCTTCTCCTTTTCACAGAAGGTCTAAAACGACTTTATTTAACCGTTTTTGACCCAAACTCAAAAGTTTCAAAAGTGACGAAAATCGGTCAAAAAGTAAAGGCTAACCCCTTTACTTTTTTTTTCCGAATTTTTTTCAAAAAATCAAAAACATTTTTTTTAGCCAAAATACAGCCTTCTCCTTTTCACAGAAGGTCTAAAACGACTTTATTTAACCGTTTTTGACCCTAACTCAAAAGTTTCAAAAGTGACCAAAATCCGTCAAAAAGTAAAGGCTAACCGCTTTACTTTTTTTTTCCGGATTTTTTTCAAAAAATCAAAAAAATTTTTTTTATCCAAAATACAGCCTTCTCCTTTTCACAGAAGGTTTAAAACGACTTTATTTAACCGTTTTTGACCCAAACTGAAAAGTTTCAAAAGTGACCAAAATCGTTCAAAAAGTAAAGGCTAAACCCCTTTACTTTTTTTTTTCCGGATTTTTTTTCAAAAAATCAAAAACAAATTTTAAACTGGTTTATCTCATTAAAAATTGAATGGATTGTTCTACTTTTTTTCAGTGGTTATTCCATAGTTGGTGTGCTATACAATGAACTAAAATATTTAGCCTTACTTCCAAAGTTGAAAAATGACCAAAATCGGTCAAAAAGTAAAGGCTAACCCCTTTACTTTTTGACCGATTTTGACCATAAAAAGTAAACTGGTTTATCTCATTAAAAATTGAATGGATTGTTCTACTTTTTTCAGTGGTTATTCCATAGTTGGTGTGCTATACAATGAACTAAAATATTTAGGCTTACTTCCAAAGTTGAAAAATGGCCAAAATCGGTCAAAAAGTAAAGGTTAACCCCTTT
The DNA here is from genome assembly GCA_035771165.1 of Paragorgia papillata. Taxonomy (NCBI): domain Eukaryota; kingdom Metazoa; phylum Cnidaria; class Anthozoa; order Scleralcyonacea; family Coralliidae; genus Paragorgia; species Paragorgia papillata. The sequence goes on from JAWNZC010000007.1 coordinate 13,840, forward strand.
ACTTTTTTTTTCCGGATTTTTTTCAAAAAATCAAAAACATTTTTTTTAGCCAAAATACAGCCTTCTCCTTTTCACAGAAGGTCTAAAACGACTTTATTTAACCGTTTTTGACCCTAACTCAAAAGTTTCAAAAGTGACGAAAATCGGTCCAAAAGTAAAGGCTAACCCCTTTACTTTTTTTTCTCCGGATGTTTTTCAAAAAATCCAAAAAAAATTTTAAACTGGTTTATCTCATTAAAAATTGATTGGATTGTTCTACTTTTTTCAGTGGTTATTCCATAGTTGGTGTGCTATACAATGAACTAAAATATTTAGCCTTACTTCCAAAGTTGAAAAATGGCCAAAATCGGTCAAAAAGTAAAGGTTAACCCCTTTACTTTTTTTTTCCGGATTTTTTTCAAAAAATCAAAAACATTTTTTTTAGCCAAAATACAGCCTTCTCCTTTTCACAGAAGGTTTAAAACGACTTTATTTAACCGTTTTTGACCCAAACTGAAAAGTTTCAAAAGTGACCAAAATCGGTCAAAAAGTAAAGGCTAACCCCTTTACTTTTTTTTTCCGGATTTTTTTCAAAAAATCAAAAAAAATTTTTAAACTGGTTTATCTCATTAAAAATTGAATGGATTGTTCTACTTTTTTCAGTGGTTATTCCATAGTTGGTGTGCTATACAATGAACTAAAATATTTAGCCTTACTTCCAAAGTTGAAAAATGACCAAAATCGGTCAAAAAGTAAAGGCTAACCCCTTTACTTTTTTGACCGAATTTTGGACCATAAAAAGTAAACTGGTTTATCTCATTAAAAATTGAATGGATTGTTCTACTTTTTTCAGTGGTTATTCCATAGTTGGTGTGCTATACAATGAACTAAAATATTTAGGCTTACTTCCAAAGTTGAAAAATGGCCAAAATCGGTCAAAAAGTAAAGGTTAACCCCTTTACTTTTTTTTTCCGGATTTTTTTCAAAAAATCAAAAACATTTTTTTTAGCCAAAATACAGCCTTCTCCTTTTCACAGAAGGTCTAAAACGACTTTATTTAACCGTTTTTGACCCTAACTCAAAAGTTTCAAAAGTGACGAAAATCGGTCAAAAAGTAAAGGCTAACCCCTTTACTTTTTTTTCTCCGGATGTTTTTCAAAAAATCCAAAAACAATTTTAAACTGGTTTATCTCATTAAAAATTGATTGGATTGTTCTACTTTTTTCAGTGGTTATTCCATAGTTGGTGTGCTATACAATGAACTAAAATATTTAACCGTTACTTTGACCCAAACATTGAAAAGTTTCAAATGGCCAAAATCGGTCAAAAAGTAAAGGTTAACCCCTTTACTTTTTTTTCCGGATTTTTTTTCAAAAAATCAAAAAACAATTTTAAACTGGTTTATCTCATTAAAAATTGATTGGATTGTTCTACTTTTTTCAGTGGTTATTCCATAGTTGGTGTGCTATACAATGAACTAAAATATTTAGGCTTACTTCCAAAGTTGAAAAATGGCCAAAATCGGTCAAAAAGTAAAGGCTAACCCCTTTACTTTTTTTTCTCCGGATGTTTTTCAAAAAATCAAAGAAAAATTTTAAACTGGTTTATCTCATTAAAAATTGATTGGATTGTTCTACTTTTTTCAGTGGTTATTCCATAGTTGGTGTGCTATACAATGAACTAAAATATTTAGGCTTACTTCCAAAGTTGAAAAATGGCCAAAATCGGTCAAAAAGTAAAGGCTAACCCCTTTACTTTTTTTTTTCCGAATTTTTTTCAAAAAATCCAAAAAAATTTTTAAACTGGTTTATCTCATTAAAAATTGAATGCATTGTTCTACTTTTTTCAGTGGTTATTCCATAGTTGGTGTGCTATACAATGAACTAAAATATTTAGCCTTACTTCCAAAGTTGAAAAATGGCCAAAATCGGTCAAAAAGTAAAGGCTAACCCCTTTACTTTTTGACCGATTTTGACCATAAAAAGTAAACTGGTTTATCTCATTAAAAATTGAATGGATTGTTCTACTTTTTTCAGTGGTTATTCCATAGTTGGTGTGCTATACAATAAACTAAAATATTTAGGCTTACTTCCAAAGTTGAAAAATGGCCAAAATCGGTCAAAAAGTAAAGGCTAACCCCTTTAGTTTTTTTTTCCGGATTTTTTTCAAAAAATCAAAAAAAATTTTTAAACTGGTTTATGTCATTAAAAATTGAATGGATTGTTCTACTTTTTTCAGTGGTTATTCCATAGTTGGTGTACTATACAATGAACTAAAATATTTAGCCTTACTTCCAAAGTTGAAAAATGGCCAAAATCGGTCAAAAAGTAAAGGTTAACCCCTTTACTTTTTTTTTCCGGATTTTTTTCAAAAAATCAAAAACATTTTTTTTAGCCAAAATACAGCCTTCTCCTTTTCACAGAAGGTTTAAAACGACTTTATTTAACCGTTTTTGACCCAAACTGAAAAGTTTCAAAAGTGACCAAAATCGTTCAAAAAGTAAAGGCTAAACCCCTTTACTTTTTTTTTCCGGATTTTTTTCAAAAAATCAAAAACAATTTTTAAACTGGTTTATCTCATTAAAAATTGAATGGATTGTTCTACTTTTTTCAGTGGTTATTCCATAGTTGGTGTGCTATACAATGAACTAAAATATTTAGCCTTACTTCCAAAGTTGAAAAATGACCAAAATCGGTCAAAAAGTAAAGGCTAACCCCTTTACTTTTTGACCGATTTTGACCATAAAAAGTAAACTGGTTTATCTCATTAAAAATTGAATGGATTGTTCTACTTTTTTCAGTGGTTATTCCATAGTTGGTGTGCTATACAATGAACTAAAATATTTAGGCTTACTTCCAAAGTTGAAAAATGGCCAAAATCGGTCAAAAAGTAAAGGCTAACCCCTTTACTTTTTTTTCCCGAATTTTTTTCCAAAAATCAAAAACATTTTTTTTAGCCAAAATACAGCCTTCTCCTTTTCACAGAAGTTTTAAAACGACTTTATTTAACCGTTTTTGACCCAAACTGAAAAGTTTCAAAAGTGACCAAAATCGGTCAAAAAGTAAAGGCTAACCCCTTTACTTTTTTTTCTCCGGATGTTTTTCAAAAAATCCAAAAAAAATTTTAAACTGGTTTATCTCATTAAAAATTGATTGGATTGTTCTACTTTTTTCAGTGGTTATTCCATAGTTGGTGTGCTATACAATGAACTAAAATATTTAGGCTTACTTCCAAAGTTGAAAAATGGCCAAAATCGGTCAAAAAGTAAAGGTTAACCCGTTTACTTTTTTTTCCGGATTTTTTTCAAAAAATCATAAAAATTTTTTAAACTGGTTTATCTCATTAAAAATTGAATGGATTGTTCTACTTTTTTCAGTGGTTATTCCATAGTTGGTGTGCTATACAATGAACTAAAATATTTAGCCTTACTTCCAAAGTTGAAAAATGGCCAAAATCGGTCAAAAAGTAAAGGCTAACCCCTTTACAATTTTTTTTCTCCGGATGTTTTTCAAAAAATCCAAAAAAATTTTTTAACTGGTTTATCTCATTAAAAATTGATTGGATTGTTCTACTTTTTTCAGTGGTTATTCCATAGTTGGTGTGCTATACAATGAACTAAAATATTTAGGCTTACTTCCAAAGTTGAAAAATGGCCAAAATCGGTCAAAAAGTAAAGGCTAACCCCTTTACTTTTTTTTTCCGGATTTTTTTCAAAAAATCAAAAAAAAATTTTTTTATCTCATTAAAAATTGAATGCCTTGTTCTACTTTTTTCAGTGGTTATTCCATAGTTGGTGTGCTATACAATGAACTAAAATATTTAGCCAAACTTCCAAAGTTGAAAAATGGCCAAAATCGGTCAAAAAGTAAAGGCTAACCCCTTTACTTTTTTTTTTCCGATTTTGACCATAAAAAGTAAACTGGTTTATCTCCTTAAAAATTGAATGGATTGTTCTACTTTTTTCAGTGGTTATTCCATAGTTGGTGTACTATACAATGAACTAAAATATTTAGCCTTACTTCCAAAGTTGAAAAATGGCCAAAATCGGTCAAAAAGTAAAGGCTAACCCCTTTACTTTTTTTGACCGATTTTTTGACCAAAAAAAGTAAACTGGTTTATCTCATTAAAAATTGAATGGATTGTTCTACTTTTTTCAGTGGTTATTCCATAGTTGGTGTGCTATACAATGAACTAAAATATTTAGGCTTACTTCCAAAGTTTCAAAATGACCAAAATCGGTCAAAAAGTAAAGGCTAACCCCTTTACTTTTTTTTCTCCGATGTTTTTCAAAAAATCCAAAAACAATTTTAAACTGGTTTATCTCATTAAAAATTGATTGGATTCTTCTACTTTTTTTCAGTGGTTATTCCATAGTTGGTGTACTATACAATGAACTAAAATATTTAGCCTTACTTCCAAAGTTGAAAAATGGCCAAAATCGGTCAAAAAGTAAAGGCTAACCCCTTTACTTTTTTTTCCCGAATTTTTTTCCAAAAATCAAAAACATTTTTTTTAGCCAAAATACAGCCTTCTCCTTTTCACAGAAGGTCTAAAACGACTTTATTTAACCGTTTTTGACCCAAACTGAAAAGTTTCAAAAGTGACCAAAATCGGTCTAAAAGTAAAGGCTAACCCCTTTACTTTTTTTTTCCGGATTTTTTTCAAAAAATCCAAAAAAATGTTTTTAGGCAAAATACAGCCTTCTCGTTTTCACAGACGGTTTGAGACGACTTTATTTAACCGTTTTTGACCCTAACTCAAAAGTTTCAAAAGTGACCAAAATCGGTCAAAAAGTAAAGGCTAACCCCTTTAGGTTTTTTTTCCGGATTTTTTTCAAAAAATCCAAAAAATTTTTTTTAGCCAAAATACAACCTTCTCGTTTTCACGGACGGTTTGAGACGACTTTATTTAACCGTTTTTGACCCTAACTCAAAAGTTTCAAAAATGACCATAATCGGTGAAAAAGTAAAGGCTAACCCCTTCACTCCCCCCCCCCCCCCCCCTCCCGATTTACAGCCTTCTCCTTTTCACAGAATGTCTAAAAACACTTTATAGGTTCAATAATCGAAATATAGTAAGGTTTTTCAACACTGCCTATGCAGCACACTACTTTTATATCACTATAAGTTCAATACCAACTGCTACGTCACTCCTAGCTGGTTCAAATAGTTCACGAAATAGATCCCTCTAGAATGTGCAAACGACTCCGGACAATGTGGTATAAAAGAAGTTCTTTATCTAACGTGAACATGTCCTCGGATTCGATTCATAATTTCGCAGCAAGTCCGTCTCCCTCTCTGAAATGGGACCACGTCCAGAAATTAGTTTTATACGTGTGAAGATTGAACCGACGTATCAACATATCTGATCGCTCGAAGTAGTGCTTGAACGAACTGCACTTCAACAGTAGTATATGTATAGTCTTCACAATCTTACCTCGAGTGCTGGGTCTTGGATCATTATCACCTTTGGTTAGAACCTAGTTTATTGAAAGAGGAAATAGATAGACAGTTAATAAAAGGGCTGGCCGTAAAATGAATTATCCAATTCATGAAGAAAATTTCAAAGAAATAAACGACATTCTAAATTGTGTGACGAATGAATGGTTATCTTTACAGCAGAATGAAATCCGATTTAAAAAAATAAAAGAATTCGAAAATAATCAAGTATAATCAAGTAAATAATCAAGAATAGATTTAGAAATTCTTTCTAACCTTTTTGATCAAGTAACGTCTGTCTAGCTCGGATAAAAGCCAAGATATCTTCATCGGCACGACTGTCTCCAGTTAATTTAAGAGAATTTGAAGCATTAGAAGAACTGAAAATAAACGAATAATTTAACTGAATCGCAAAAACATGGGATGGTATACTGTTCTGTATACTGGCTGTACTGTACTGCACTGTAGTGTACTGTACTGTATTCTGTGCTGTATTCTACTGTACTGTGTTCTACTGTACTGTACTGCACTCAGTACTGTACTGTACTGTACTGTACTGTACTGTACTGTACTGTACTGTACTGTACTGTACTATGTACCCTGTACTATGTACCCTGTACTGTACTCTGTACTGTACTCTGTACTGTACTGTACTGTACTATGTACTGTACTCTGTACTGTACTCTGTACTGTACTCTGTACTGTACTCTGTACTGTACTCTGTACTGTACTCTGTACTGTACTCTGTACTGTACTCTGTACTGTACTCTGTACTGTACTATGTACTGTACTCTGTACTGTACTCTGTACTGTACTCTGTACTGCACTCTGTACTGCACTCTGTACTGTACTCTACTCTGTACTGTACTCTGTACTGTACTCTACTCTGTACTGTACTCTGTACTGTACTGTACTCTGTACTGCACTCTGTACTGCACTCTGTACTGCACTCTGTACTGTACTCTGTACTGTACTCTGTACTGTACTCTGTACTGTACTCTGTACTGTACTCTGTACTCTGTACTCTGTACTCTGTACTCTGTACTGTACTCTGTACTGTACCCTGTACTGTACTGTACTCTGTACTGTACTCTGTACTGTACTATGTACTGTACTCTGTACTGTACTCTGTACTGTACTCTGTACTGTATACTGTACTCTGTACTGTATACTGTACTCTGTACTGTACTCTGTACTGTACTCTGTACTGTACTCTGTACTCTGTACTGTACTCTGTACTCTGTACTGTACTATGTACTCTGTACTGTACTCTGTACTGTACTATGTACTGTACTCTGTACTGTACTCTGTACTGTACTCTGTACTGTATACTGTACTCTGTACTGTATACTGTACTCTGTACTGTACTCTGTACTGTACTCTGTACTCTGTACTGTACTCTGTACTCTGTACTGTACTCTGTACTCTGTACTGTACTCTGTACTGTACTCTGTACTCTGTACTGTACTCTGTACTGTACTCTGTATGTACTGTACTCTGTATGTACTGTACTCTGTACTGTACTCTGTACTGTACTCTGTATGTACTGTACTCTACTCTGTACTCTGTATTGCACTCTGTACTGTACTGTATTGTACTCTGTACTGTACTGTATTGTACTCTGTACTGTATTGTACTCTGTACTGTATTGTACTCTGTACTGTAATGTACTCTGTATATACTTTACTTTGTACTGTACTGTACACTGTACTGTGAACAAAAGATATACTACATACTTTAGTCGTTTAGCACTTTCATAAGCATCTTTTATTTCTCTTCTGTTGTTGTGATGTCTTGGACTATCTCTGACCGGCATCTCTGACGTGCGATCTTGATGAGCAGAATTAGATCCGGTGCTACTGTCCAAGGTACCAGACGACGATGGAAAAGATGATAACCTAACTTCAGTTTGTAACCTTGAACTCAGAATATCAGATGAACGAAGATTATCTTGGCTTAAACGTTGTCGTGGGTCGGTCGATGATCGTGGACGGTGGTCTTCTGATTTGATTGGAGATAGAGGTGGAGTCGGTGTTTTCCATGCAGTTTTCATTTCATGTGTGGGCTAGAAAAGTTAAATATACATCATGATGGAAACATTCTCTATTCTTGAAGATAAACATGTAGATTACTACGACACACGCCTCTATAAGACTGACACACACGAGAGCTTCTAGCTGAGTTAACCGCCTCACAAAGCCATTTACTCAGCAAGATTACGATAGATATTTGTCTCAAGCCAAGCCAAGTTAGACTTACTTATTTACAGTCTGATTAGAAAATTTCAATGGCGTACCTTTCCATTTTGAGCCCTATGAGGTAACGAAGATTGTTCTGCCCACCACGCTTCAAAATCCTTCTGCATTTGAACTTTAGATTTTTCCAGCAGATGTTGCAAGTGTTCGATCTCGGTTTTCAGCGAACGAAGACGTGTGAAGGCATCCTTATATCTAAGAATCAGGAGATAATATTGCACTGTACTGTACTGCACTGCACTGCACTGTGCTGCGATGCACTGTACTGTACTGTACTGTACTGTACTGTACTGTAACTGCACTGTACTTTATTCGCTCAATAAAATATACCTTGATTTCTCTTCTTCAATGCTGTTACGCAGTCTGTCCTCTTCATCGATGTCATCTTCATCACCATTAACTAAATAAATCAAACACGGCAATAATTGTCAATCACAACAGCTTTACTAATTAATTCTAATTAATTCTTTACTAATTAATTACTAATTAACATCACAGTTGCTAAACAAAGTGACAAACTATTCTATCTAGAAGTATCAAAATCCAAAATAAATTTATTAACTTTTTTTTCTTAAAAAATCCGTCAGATCATCATTCGTGATCGTATTAACAACATGAAGAAAGACCAAGTCAGTTATTCTGTTGCGCAAGAGAGTTCCATAAGTCAGTTGCACGATGTTGCCCGCACATCATTTTGGCGGGCCATGTATGGCCAAAACTAAACACAATTCAACTGTTTTTATAAATATTAACTCTAAGATCTAAAAAAAGACGTTTTCAAGTTCATTTCGACAAAAAACTGTGAAATTTCATGATTTATTTACGCCACGTTTTTACGCATTTGGCCCGCCAAAATAATGCACGTTGCCCGCCAAAACGATGCGTGCGCACGATCGTACAACTCGTCTATAAAAAACCTACCGTGCATTGAACGACGGATTCTGTGTTGTTCAATTTGCGTCTTGAGTGTATCTGGAGAAAGGAAATAG
>JAWNZC010000007.1:27500-237500 GCA_035771165.1 Paragorgia papillata
TAAATTTCAAACTACACAGAAAATATATCTTCAACAATTATCGCTTAGATCGTATCAAGAGAGTTTGTGGAAACAAAGTTGTTGTACACACGAGTTCTGCTTGTCGTGCGGGATAACACGCGTTTATATCAATGGCAATGTATTAAAAGCTAGCCGTGTTTTGGATCTTGGATTTCTGCTGGAGAAGACATCTCAACGGCATGCCCTTGTCGTTTCTCGAGGTAGGTTTGGTAGTGAAAATAACACTCTATTGCCAAGAGAATACCACAAGCCAGAATAAACACAGAAGAGGCGTAGCCAAGAGCGGGATGCCAGGAGTATTGTGAAACTGCGATCTCTAGGATACCGCCGACACCAAACGACGCAGCTCCGAGAAAACAAAGACAGACTATAACTTGAGGATACGTGTGAACAAAGAGTAACCTATCCCATAGCCGTACCAGGTGAAGAATGATGTCAAAAATTACACAAACAAATGTCCACCAGGCAATAAAACTGACGAAAACAAAAGCACCACCATAGGCGTATGAACCAGGAACTAAAGCGCCACCGAAAAGCGATGTGAAGAACTCGGCGACTTTAAATCTTCCTGTCCACGTTGCATACAGGTATTTCCAATCTAGAAAAGGTTGTTCTTGCTGATTAGATGAACCTGCCGTTGGCTCAGCCATTTGGAAGAACAGAAGCTGTGTTTGGTGTTCAGACTTCAACCGGGCGGGGGCGAACGGAGATAAGAACCTGGGTACGAGGTTGGGCATTAACCTGGTACACTGGCCCAATCAAAGAATATGGGCCAGGTAACCACTAAAGACTTCTGCTTTCCTATTGGTTGAAATTTCGCGCGTTTTTAGTGGCTATGAGTAAAACTGCAATCGTCATAAGTGGATTTAGCCCTGATGACGCGAGAATGAGATTAGTGGTTACCTGGCCCTTATTTCTTTTGAAATTGGGCCAGGGTACCAGGCTAGTTGGGCATGAGCATCGTATTGTCGTCTCATATAACATCAATCTCGTCCCCAGAGCCCGGGTCAACGACTTGTTCTGTCTTGATCATATCCAAAATCTCCTAGCATCCCCGGTATAACATGTAACCTAGTGCGAGTAATTAAGCTACTAATTGGCTAAGATCAGTACCGGAAATAATGAGTACAGACAGTACACACTAGCGTTGCAAAGTACACACTGGCGTTGCAAAGTACACACTAGCGTTGCAATGTACACACTAGCGTTGCAATGTACACACTAGCGTTGCAAAGTACACACTAGCGTTGCAAAGTACACACTAGCGTTGCAAAGTACACACTAGCGTTGCAATGTACACACTAGCGTTGCAATGTACACACTAGCGTTGCAATGTACACACTAGCGTTGCAATGTACACACTAGCGTTGCAAAGTACACACTAGCGTTGCAATGTACACACTAGCGTTGCAAAGTACACACTAGCGTTGCAATGTACACACTAGCGTTGCAAAGTACACACTAGCGTTGCAAAGTACACACTAGCGTTGCAAAGTACACACTAGCGTTGCAAAGTACACACTAGCGTTGCAAAGTACACACTAGCGTTGCAATGTACACACTAGCGTTGCAAAGTACACACTAGCGTTGCAATGTACACACTAGCGTTGCAAAGTACACACTAGCGTTGCAAAGTACACACTAGCGTTGCAAAGTACACACTAGCGTTGCAATGTGGGCGTATACGTACAAGTGAAGAGAGACCCATGCACATCAACTCAAAGATAAAAGTTGTGCAAAAAAGGCCCTGGTTGATTGCTTTTCTTAAATATTCCTCAGGAAACGTTATAATCAAATGGCTTCAACGGAACCACCAACGGGACCAATGAGACTGCCCATTACAATGAACTTCTCCCACAGGACCACCACTACTCCGAATGATTTTGCATACAAAATTAAATTGCTAATTTGTTACACCTAGAATTTCTGGGTGCTGTGACCAGCCGATGCCATTGGCAGTCTAGCCTAGCCATGACCATGCAGGCATGGTAGACAATTTTTCTGTTCACTTCTATGTAACAGTATTATGATTTTTTTTGGGTTTTTTTTTGTTTTGTTTAATAACACTTTACCACTCATAATACAAAAAAAAAGAAGAAAAAATTACATGAATGCATGGGTAGTAAGTAGTAGGGGGAAACTTAATTCCCATTTACTATGATAAAAGACCATACAAGTCTGGGTGCAGTCCAGAACTACGTCTACACTAGAGCAAAAGTTTCTGGATTCGTAAATGTTTCTGGATTCACTTCGTACCGAGTATTTAGATTCGTTAGGCGTTTACACTACAACAGTTTTCGGATTCATCGAAATAAGCGCTCATGTTACGTATTCAAAAGTATTCGGATAGAAAGTTTCCGAATTTTTTTTCCAGATTCAAAAACCACACTCTCTCAAATTTATTCTAAATTCTAAATTTAATCAATTAATTAATTAATTATATGGTTAATACTAATTCGACAATTAATTTTATTTTTTTAAAGTAAGATATTGAAATTCCTAAGAACAAAAAAAACAACTCCATACGATAAGTGCACCCAGGATAAACTTCCTGCAAGGAATTACACACATGCCTATGAACCCTTTAGTTCCCCTCACCCGTAACCTGCAATCAGGCGTTCGTTATTTCTAAAAATAACATAATAGATATTGACAATATATAATAAAATAAAAGTAGCGTGCTGCGTAGGCAGTGTGTTGAAACAACAATCGAAATATAGTAACTTAGGTTAGATATACTGCCGAAACAGAGAACGTAGGAATCTAACGTTTCGAGCGAAGGCCCTCTGACGAAGGGCCTTCGCTCGAAACATTAGATTCCTACATTCTCTGTTTTGACAATATATAGCCTTGATTGCAGGTTAATGTTACCTGTTGACTAAAGGCCAAAACAGTGCAATCCTACGGGGCTTTCCATTTACACGGTTAGACCGGTCAGTCCGATTAAATGGAACACGATTCGTTTGAGACATAGGATGGTCTGACTGGAAAATTTGGTCCTAATCAAAAGCAAGTCCATTCTGGCCGGACTGATCGGTCTAACCTTGTCAATTGGAAAGCGCTCCTACTTAGTGTTCCTCTTCTAAACAAATGCCTACACTCTACTCTTGTTCAGTAGTACAAGTTTCTATACCTATGCGAACGTGCATGTTAATATCAGAAGAATTTACACAGCAAAATTGTTTCAAAAATAGCTAAAACGGCAACAATACACCGCGTTCGGGAATGCCAAAACAAGATAAAAGGTCCTTTAGACGTGGTCAATGCCAGTAAATGGATCATTAGTCTGAGTATTGACTCTTTCTTGTCTCTCTCTTCGTTCAGTTGTCTTCTCTCGATACTTGCAAAAGTAAAGGTAACACTCTATTGCCAATGCAGCCAAGCACACCAAACCAAAAACGGCCGACGCACGTCCCAAATTAGGATCCTCTGCGTGGCTTGAAACCGCTAGCTCAGTCGCTGAAGCGAGAAAGAAACTAAAGCTACCCAATCCACACAGACCAACTAAAATCTGAGGATAGTCGGTCAAGAAGGTCAGCTTGTCCCAAAGATAAGCAAGATGAAGAATAATATCAATGGCAACGTTAATGAAGGTTGTCCAGGAGACGAAGCTCATGAAGCTGAAAGCTGCTCCGTGTCGGAAAACAGTCGTTGGAACCAGAGCACCGGCCAGCAAACTGAAAAAAAACTCCACGATTTTCAACCTTCCTATCCATGTATCACGAAAATAAGCAAAATTAGGAAGATGTTTGTCTTCTGCTTCTCTTTCTCTTGTAGCTGCTGCTGCTTCGTCCATTTTGAAAATGTTTTGTCGGAGAGTAACCAGAAAAGACGCCAGAACTGTAATAAGACCGGGGGAGGGTATAGATACACGTCAAAGGACACTCCACGATTCCACAGACTTTAGTTGAGGAAAACTATATTGGATTTTAACACCTACTGTTGCCTTGATTGCACGTCAAAGACCATAACAACCTTCATGTTTATGTTCAAAAATACTGAAAACGTCCTTTCAAAATATTTAACAATTTTTTGTTTTACTCAATATTTTACTATTTGACTTTAAGAACACGTTTGTGCCTTCCCCCCCTATCTACGCTGTTCCCAGTTTCGGCGTCGATGCTAACCAAAGCAGGTGCTGCATGTTGTGGTTAGACTTACTACCTCCACTGCATAATAGTTTGAACTACATGACTAAAACTACCTTCTTTGAGGAAACAGCGAGTACATTCTGTTGCTTATTCGAAATTGATTATTGAAAAAAAAATTACATACATCGTGTCCACTGAAAAAATAAATTATGTCAAAGACACGATATTTCTTAATGTAAATAAAGCATAATAAAGCAGAACTCATTAGTAAAGCGTCACATATGTTTTGGAAAACACATTTCTGTATCTAAAACTAAAGTACGGACTAAATTTTATGCAAGATATCATACACGAGGAGGAGTGTTCGATATCGCGGCGTGAAGTGCGTTGAAACCGAGGCAAAGCCGAGGTTTTTCGGAGTAAACTTCGAGGCGCTTGTATATCTTGAAATAGCATTTCTAACAAATCAGTATTTTAAGAGAAAATCCAGATATTAAAGTTTGCTTAATATATGTGTGATTTCTTCCTTCAATATCCCAAACCACCGACACGCTGTGTTCACCTCATGAATTATTAATGAGGTTTTGAATTCTACTGCATGACCCCACCAGTCATATCTAAACTGACAAACTGCAAGCAGTCTTCTCACATGTTGCTAATGGCATAGTGATAAATTAAAGAACGTGTATACCAAAAAATTCTCACTTGTCATTGGTCATTGGTTAAGAACATTGAAATAGCTGTGGCCGATTGGCTGGAAAAGACAATGAAACCTCACTAAGCCAATCAGAAGAGACACTTTATGACAGCACGTCAGAAGACAAATGACAATTATTTTTTTTTCATTTTCAAAATGGCTGGGACTGACTATAGCTTTATGAGCTACTTTTAAATCCATGTTTAAATAGTTATCCATTCATTCATCATTCATTCATTCATTCATTCATTCATTCATTCATTCATTCATTCATTCATTCATTCATTCATTCATTCATTCATTCATTCATTCATTCATTCATTCATTCATTCTGGGATTTTCACAGAAGAGAGATTTGAAAAAGCCGAGCAAAACAAAATTGAAAACCAGCACATACAATGTGTAAATAAGAACACACTAAGGGCCTGTTCACAGGAAAAGGAACTTTATAACTTGGTACAATGTGTGGAAGTCTTGGAGCGAAAGCAATGTAATATTCATGGCTGGCTACAGGTTGGAGGCAGGTTTATAGTGTTCTGGCAAGACAAACCAACCAATGAAATGAGTGATTGAGTTAGTGCAAGAATACCACCAGTTCTTTGTAAGGTTACCCAGAGCTAGATGAACATTATATCGTCAATGAAACCCTAATTTGAAGTTAACAAGTGGATGGCCAACAAAGAGAAGATAAATTGAGATGATGGCTAACAAAGAAAATATATTGGAGTTAACGGAAAGAAGATCTGTGTTGGCAACCATAAGCCGGAAATATAAATCGAAAAGGATAGCCAACAAAGAGAAATAAATTGAAGTGGAGATGACGGCGATTACAAGAACGTCAGTTGTATATCTGCCCGCAGTATTTGCGGTCAAAAATAATCTTCAAAGAGACTTGAAATGACGGAAATGAAACGTAAAGCTAAGACAAACCGTGACATATAAAGAGAGTATGAAAAAGAAGAGACGAATAGCTATACGACTAAACAATGAGAAAAATAGCAAATCATTGTGTTTGAGCGTAGATTTATAAACAGATGAAGACTGAAAACTTGGGAAAAACTAAAGCTGCATGTAGTTATATCCTACAGGAAGACAGACTCGATGATAAGCAACGCAAAGAAACCGATGTTCCGATGTTTCCGTTAGGATATGGTCCCTCAATACAGGATGTATGTGTTCCAAGTATGCACAAGCCATGTTTAACTTCATTCTTTAATATATGAGAGAAGCGTTCCGCGTGGCACTACACGATATTTCACCAAAATGGAAATTTATTTGTGAAAGCGTTCCTAAAAATATTGTGGCAATATTCATCAAGTTCACAAAAGATTCGTTGACAATTTCTGGTGTGAAAATTGGTGTTTGGCAAATAATCCTGTTTCTTATTGGTTGTTTAAAAAACAGAAACCAATCAAATTCAAAACAGGAAGTTAGCAATAATTTTTCATCAAATGAATTGATCAACTTCAGGAATATTGCAACAATATTTTAGGAATGCTTCTATTGCCACGACAGTAAGCTTTGTGGTGTCTATCATGCCTGGCAGCTTATTCATGGCTAGACTGGATTTAATACAGTCCCAAGACCGTTTAGTTTGATTTGATGTTATCTCTTTTGCCGCTAATTTGTCATATTGGCAATCCGCAGTCCCGTATTGACCTTGCATTCATTAGTTCCGGTTGATCTCGCCGTAGCCAATCAGCTCAGCTTGATTGCTGTGACCAGATGTTCTTCAGCTGTCAAACGGCACTCTTTATAAGATTATGTACCACGTGATAGCTTTAATTGGATCGGATGTTTATCACGTAGTACACGAGAAAACTCGCTCTACTGATTTGAGTGAGTAATAAGAATGTTCTAGTCAGTCTAAACTTCGGTGTCAATTTTCAAAATGGCTGAGCCAGCGGAAGGTACATCTGCTAACCAACAAGAACAACCTTTTCTAGATCTGCCTTATCTGTACGGAACATGGACAGGACGATTCAAAATCGCCGAGTTCTTCACATCGCTTTTGGGTGGCGCTTTAGTTCCTGCAGTATACAAGCATGCTGGAGCTTTTGGTTTCGTCAGTTTCATCTGTTGGACAACGTTTATTTCTGTAATTGTTGACATCATACTTCACCTGCTACGTCTATGGGATAGACTGATCTTCGTTCACACGTATCCTCAAGTTCTGATTTGTCTTTGTTTCCTCGGAGCTGTGTCGTTCGGTCTCGGCGGTATTCTAGAGCTCGCACTATCACAATACGCCTGGCACCCTGGCCTTGGATACGCGTCTTCTGTGTTTGTTTTTGCTTGTGGTACTCTCTTGGCTATAGAGTGTGTCTATCACTACAGAGACTACCGCGATAAACAACAAGGGAAATCCGTTGAAATGTCTTCCCAAGTAGCAGAGCAACAAGATCCAAACAACGTCTACTAACTTTGCATCGCTATGAACATTTATATTACTAGTATATACATTGATATCCATATGTAGCTCGATTGCCATATACATTCTGAATTCTAAAATTCGATTGAACTTCCAATCTTAACCGAACTCTTGGCCTATTACCTAACTCTGATAATTTTGTATTTTTAATACTACCCGTAGTCTGTGACGTCATTTTAGGAGTGTGGCAAATCAATTGATTTAATATAGACAAAGGACTTTGAACAAACCATGAATATTTTATCCCTCGTGCATAATATACGGAACTCGTATGACAACTTTGTTCACTCAAGCTCTCTTGATATCATCGTTATAAATAAATAAAAGTTTGATATCTATTGTCGCATTTAAAACATGAATATATAGGCGAATTTCAGGGTATTGCGCGCGCATCGTTTTGCAAAGGATTCGTCAGAATTTATGCTACATAAATAAAATAATTGGTGGGCTCCCTGCAAAGTAAGCAATGGCAAACAGACTTGCTAGCGAGCCAACAACAGCGGAATAACACTGTTAAACATCCAGAAACTGTATCTATACTGCGTTGATTTTAAACAGTATGTTTTTTACTTCGAGTGGAGCTTGCCAGTTTTTTCGAAAAATGATGCGCACGCAACACCCTGAAACTTAGACTGAAAGCCAGCCGCCCTGAAAGTCGCCTATTCTGTTATTCTTCATTAGGTAAACATGTCAACAAGTCTTGTAATTTAAGACGGATATTCGTTTATGACAACATGTGTACAATATGTTCTTATCTATGTATAAATTCCGAGTGTAGAATTACTAGAATACATACATTATAAGACCTGGACTAGTTGTGAAAAATGCAACATCAAGGCCTTCTGGCTAGGAATGCAGTGTAGTGCTACAGAAGGAAACCGGAGTACCCGGAGGAAACCTGCGATGTTTCGTAAAGTCAAACTGGAAGCACTCTTCTCACATGCGGCCAAGGTGAAATTTTAATCAGATAACTGCTGAGAGCAGGAATTGAACCCGGGTTGTAGAGGTGAAAGGCCTGGATATGGGTTATCTATATTAGTTATCTTTGTATTCACTTCTCTTTCGGAATCTCTCCGACCATATGAACGAAAAGTAATTAAATTGTTCCTCAGACCTACCAGGGATATAGGTCTTGCTTTATGTTACGATTTACAGTCAAACCGGATGTTCTTCCCCACGCGACGTTGTACTATTGATAGCAACATTGCAATGAATGTTGACTTGAATAAAATGCAATTTAAAAAGCGAACTTCACATAATAAGAAGTTCTATGGAAAGTCAGAACAACTAACTCCAAGTAAACTTCATGTTATGTGAAGTTCGATATTTAAAATGTGAATTTTTAGCAACTTTGCCAACGGTACACGGCGTCTCCAAGGCAAGTCAACATTGCAATGTTGCTGTCAATATTATATTGCAAGGTCGCAACATCCGGTTTGACTGATGCAAATGAGCTTTAACGACGATCGAATTTTACTAATTTGCGTTATACCTATATAATCAATCTATGGCGAAATCAATAAAATAAAGAATTTTACCAAGATTTATTTAATTTCCAGTGCATATTTTAAATTAACATTCTACTATATTTCTGAAACAGATTCACATAGATTTTTTTCTCTCTCGTTTTTCGTTCGGCTTAATTTCTCGGCAATGAAGGGCAAACATTTCATCATGAACAACCTTTGGCGCTTTCCAGTTTCCCTAACAAACTAATATGCTGTTCCTCTGCCTCCAGTTTCATCTGCGTCACGTCGATCAATTTCTCGTGCGCCTCACGGAATTCTTGCAAAGTTTTTCGATAATTCTCCACGGACGTTTTTCTCGATACCGCTACACCTTCAAGTCTTTTTTCACGTTTTTTCACCACTCTGCACGATTCAATTTCTTTTAGAATTTCTTCATGGACGTGGCGATTGTTTGTAAAGTTAGCATCGATAGCCACGCGCGATTTCCTGTGAAGTTCTCGTAATTCCTTGACTGAGAATGTGTCCAACTCCAGTTTTAACATGGCCAGTGTCTTCAGGGATTTCATGTCGAGTTGCTCCTTGAACCAAGAGTCCGTTTCGTTTTTCAGATCAGACGAAACCGTTTCGACTCCAGGACGTACCACATCCACCTTAACATAACGCTCGTAGCATATCAAGGTTCTACACGTGACACAAGGGGACTGTTGTGGACCTCTGTGGTCACACTGGACAACATTGCCCCTCGCATCCCCAATTTTCCTCACTTCGAAATCAGCCAACGAGGGCGCTCCATCACTGTGTATGAAAAACTTCTCTCTGTCCAGCCTATGAAATCGTTCTTGGTTTAAAATATAATTCGCTAGCGTTGGCTTATTTACAGCTACACATTTGACACTCGTGTATTTAATATTTGTAATAAATTACACTAGTGTCATTTTCACATATATGGGCAAAGGAACGCAGCTTATACCAAACCGAATACACAGAAAAAAAAATACATCGGATACTCGAAAAATTCTGAGCCATATTACCGGTCAAATCATTCAATAAAATATATTTATTGGCAGCCCTTTTACTTTCAAACGTCATTTTTACGTAATCACAATAAGTATTCCGATTATTTAATCTCTTACGATTATCGAATCACTGCAGCAAACGCTGATGGGGTCGTAAGATCTAAATATTGATTTTGCGGAGGGAGGAAAACCGGAGAACTCGGTCAGAAAGCCTCGAGGCACAGGAGAGAATCAACTCTACTCACATGAAGCTAAGGCGACCACCCATCCGAGTACTAACCCCATTTCAACCGGACTTAACGTCAGTGGAGGGAGGCAGCGCGCTAACAGCTTGTGCCACGGGCACCCATGCCTCTTCATCCGTGCCTCTTATCCGTGCCTCTCATCCGTGCCTCTCATCCGTGTCTCTTATCCGTGCCTCTCATTCGTGCCTCTTATCCGTGCCTCCCATCCGTGCCTCTCATCCGTGCCTCTCATCCGTGCCTCTCATCCGTGCCTCTCATCCGTGCCTCTCATCCGTGCCTCCCATCCGTGCCTCCCATCCGTGCCTCCCATCCGTGCCTCCCATCCGTGCCTTTCATCCGTGCCTCCCATCCGTGGCTACCTAAAAGCACATGGCGTGTGCGCGGTGCGTTTAAAATTTAAATAATCACTATTATATAGTTGAAAACAACTGCAAACTTAAACGAGCGTTGAGCTAAAACTTAACTAGTACATTACTTAAGCCTGGTACCCTGGCCCAATCAAAGAATATGGGCCAGGTAACCACTGAAGACTTCTGCTTTCCTATTGGTTAAAATTTCGCGCGTTTTTAGTGGCTATGAGTGAAACTGCAATCGTCATAAGTGGATTTAGCCCTGATGACGCGAGAATGAGATTAGTGGTACCCTGGCCCATATTCTTTGATTGGGCCAGGGTACCAGGCTAGTACATTACCTGTCTTCAATACAGTGGTAAAGGATACTTATTTCATTATCTCTTTGATGAATCAGTTCTTTTAATTTCTTCGATTCATTTTGATCACTGAGATAAGAACTGTCCTGTGACGTAAGACTAGATCTACGGATAACAATATATATGTATAAAAATTACAACAAACATGTTCAAAAATGTATAATCAGTTCCATTTATTGAATTTTGAGAAAAAAAATTATATTTATACTGGAGCCCTATCAGTTATATCTAAACTGTTCTTCATAGAGGTCCAGTAAGTATTTGTCCAGTGTTACTACAGGAGGAAACCAGAGTAAACTAAACTAACTTTATTTATACTGGATAACTCTATCAAGCATATCTACACTGTTCTCTCTGGAGGTCCAGTGAAGACCATCCCGCATTGATCCAGTGTTACTACAGGAGGAAACTGGAGTACCTGCATGGAAGAAACCGGTGGTGTTTGGTAGAGTCAAACTAGAAGCAATCTACTCATATGTAGCCAAGGTAAAATTTTAATCTGACAACTGCACCGAGCAAGGATTGAACCCAATCGCACAGGTGAAATGCGCGTGCGTAACCACTGTGTCACCAACACCTTTCGCCAGAGCGAAAGTGTCTTTGCTCAGATCGTTAGACTACGCCAACTTCATGCACTATCTACGCAGCTATACTACATTTTACACGACTCTCAAGTCCCACCTTATAGCTGCTGGAGCACTATTTGCTTTTCGTTCCAAAACATGACCCTACAAAATGAGCAAAAAAACGTCGTAAAATAAACATCTGTAAGTAGTACAGCACTACCGTGCATTGTACTGTAAGACACGTGGTCATAATATATAGTGCAGTGTTCCTTCGGCGAATAATTGTTATAGTATTAATAGTTTTTGCAAACCTTGAATAGTTTAAACGATAGGTTAATCTTCCTCATGTCAGCGCCAACTGAAAGCAATGCTTCAGGATCTCTATCCTCAATGTAAGCTTTAATCATAAACTTCAACCTAGAGTTAACAAAATTCCCATTAACCCTGTCACTCCCCAACATCGTACCCACGGCCATTTGTAGGGAACTGGGCCAAGATGGCGAATAAAACAAAATGGCGGGAACAAATGGCCCTGATGGAGGCTGGCTCAAAATGCGCAGTATATTGCGCATTTTATTAAATAGAACTCAGTTCTTTACACAGTAATTATACCTAATTACACCTAATTATTGCATGGTTTAAAATATAATATCCCGTGCTGTGTGCAGGAACAACCGACAAGGTCAAAATATAATTTTTAAAAACAAATACCAAATCAAACCGTCTGATTTACGCCATACGCTCTTGACCAATCAGAGGCTGAGATAGCCTGGCCTCCACCAGGGCCATTTGTTTCCGCCATCTTGGCCCAGTTCCCTACAAATGGCCCTGGGTACGAGGTTGGTCACTCCCAACTTTCCGGGACCCTCCCATTGACGAGTAAAATCGTCTGGCGTTAGAGTAAAATAATAAAGTACAGAAAATTCTGTATTTGGGAGTGAAAGGGTTAACAACTGACAACTTGATCATTTCCTGCTAAATTGCCTGTTATCCAAAAAGGTTATATATCTTGGCTATTATTAAATATAACTGATCACTTGAAAATCTACATGTTTGTTGTTGTTGGAGAAACGCTTTCTTTGAATTAGTTTCGTTTGATAATAACAAAGATATATAACCCCTCTCCGATAAGTTATTATGCATATTCAACATCTACATTTATACAATACCCTGGTTGCTATGCGTGTTTTCATTGGTTGTTGCCCATGATCTATTAGAGGACAGACACATGGATCACGTCAGCTCACGTCAGCTGACTTGCTTTTTTTTCTTCATGCCCCAAAACCCGACAAGGTTTTTTTTATTATTGTATAAAACAAATAGATTCCATTTTTTTGTTGTCTGTTCAGTTATAGATGCACAGAAGACGTCACAACGTGGTAAGAACATCAGTGACTCGACTGCGTCTCATGGGCCACTTTTTTGTTCTTGCCACGTTGTGACGTCATCTGTGCATCTATAACTGAACAGACAACGGGAAAATGGAATCTATTTGTTAAGTAGATGTTTTTAATTTTATAATACCAAACAACCTGAAATATCTCAACAACGAAGGGAGGAAAGAAAAAACTGCAAAATATGTTACTCTTTCGTTTTAAAGGGTATTGGCAATAAAAATTAAGTTTGTTTCATTTGAAAGAACTCGTCAAATGGTATAAGAAGACCTTTTACAATTTTTCCGTATCTGTTTTGCTTTTGGAAATATTTCGACCAAAGACAGCGTGCTGTCCGCCATCTTGGAATTATTTTCGGTATGCCTGTGACATCATAAGCAGGGTAAAGTGAAATTTTTATCTTGCCAACCTTATGACATTATGAGCTAGAAACTCGATTTTGTTGCGCTATTTCCATTTTAAATTGATCCACAACATTTAAAAAGCCTTCCGTGGAAATTTGGTCACCCACGGAGTAGTTTCATCAGGTTTACCCTGCTTGTGACGTCACCAATTTCCTAGTTAATTAGACCCAATATTACAACAAGATGGCGGACAGCACGCTGTCTTTGGTCGAAATATTTTAAAACACAAGATACAGAAAAATTACAAAAGGTCTTCTTATACCATTTGACGAGTTCTTTCAAATGAGACAAATTTAATATTTATTGCCAATACCCTTTAAGTGTTCTTTTAAATAACTAAAGCCAACCTTAATCTTCGTTTCATTGGCACTTTAATAAGGATATAAAAAGACCTCTTTAATTTCGTTCACTATACCTTTCAATGTCTTCGTCAGTTAACTCTCCTCGATATTCTTGACCTGTGGATATCGCAAGTTCGTCTTTCAATTGTTGAATCTCTTGTTTTAGTTTAATTATCATCTGGAAAGAATTTAAACTTTCATTTATATACACCAAAACAACCATAACAATTCCATCTCACACTCCCCTAATATTCAACTTTTCTTTCATTCGCCTAGCAGAACAATACTTACTAATATTAAGGTGTTACTCCGAGTGACGAACCATACCGGCGGGGACAAGTGGAGAGAACTCTACTTGACCCGGCTGGGATTCGAACCCGCGACCTTCGGTTTACTAGTCCGATGCTCTACCAACTGAGCTACAGGTCAAGTTGGGAGCTGAAGGTCGAATGATAGTACTTAGGCTATTTGATATTTCGAAACAGACTAGTTCCTTCAATACCTAGAAAACAGTCTTCATACATGACGATTTCAAATACGACGACGTCCTTTAATTATTTTTGCAAAACAAAGAGAGTGAATAATTTTAGACCCAAGAGTAATCTCGACACCGTCCTCGTTATTTAAACAACGCCACTTCGAGCATTTTCACGTCTTCAGGACGACGGCAACTCACCAAAAGATGAGAACTGTTGCTTAAGATTTACTTCAATACAGACACTACAATCATTTTAGCAATACTGGAGCGTTTTGGAAGTCATTAAACTAGCTTCAAATACCAAATATAATAGTCAGTTAACCGTGACGTCTTTAAATTGTAAAATCTTAAAGTCCCTACTGTGGGACAGTGATGGAGAATAATATTAAGGTGTTACTCACTAGTTTTGGATCAATCTCTTCATTTAATATCGCATCATTTTTAATCAACGCAACTCTCTGAGCAAATCTGCAAGTTGAGATGGACTCCTAACAAAGGTTTACAATTGTATTAAAACATGGTACAATATATCTTATAAGAATCACTTTATAATTAAAATAATAAGGACTTTAAAACCAACGACGTCATTTAACGTCAACCTCAACGGCGACGTCCTTTAAATAAAATAATTCTTTTTGCAAAACAAAGAAAATGAATAATTTGAAGTCTCCAGAGTAATCACAACGCCGTCCTCGTTCTTTCTACAGTGTGTATAAAAAAAACCTGAACCCTTAGAAAACAACCTATTGTAGTAGTTTGAAAGCCCTAAGCACTTCGCTGAACCCACAGATGCGTAAAACACACGGTCTTATACACCTGGGAAATTAAGATAACTTGAAGTGTATGCATGGTGAAAGTATTTAAAAGCTTTTTCGCTTCGTTTAACCTATGTGCTGATTATTTATAACGCAGCGCTTTTAGGGCTTTCAAACTACTACAATAGGTTGTTTTCTAAGGGTTCAGGGTTTTTTTATACACACTGTACAACGCCACTTAGAGCATTTTCACGTCTTCGGGACGACGTCAACGGCCAAAAGATGAGAACTGTTGTTTAACATTGACTTCAATACAGACACTACAATCATTTCAGCAATACTGGGGCGTTTTGGAAGCCATTAAACTAATTTCAAATATCAAATATAATAGTGAGTTAACCCTAACTTCTTTAAATTGTAAAACATATCTTGCTTTCTAACCGCCGTCGTCGTCCTAGCATCTTAAAGTCCCTAATGCCCTAAAGGCAAGTTGCCCTATTTTTTCTAATCCTGCATGTGGAGTACTTACATCAATATTTTTTCGGTCAATAGATAAAGTTGCTATCATTGTTGTTCTGCAGTTACCTCCCAGACTAAAAAAAGAGGACAAATAAAACGACTTTTGTTTTATTACACACTTTAAACAAACTACATGGCCTAATTACGGAATTTTATACAGAGTAACTTCAGCCTTTTTTGCCTAATTGTTCGTTAGCTTGTCTAATAAAGACGTGGACCGCAAAAAAATCTTAAAATACCATTGCCCTAAAAATGGAAGATATAAGAGGGGAAAAAACGAGAAAAAAATCCCCAGAGAAAGCAGGGGGGTCTTACTTTCAAGAAATGTAATTGTAAATGTTGTTCTCAAACTCATTAATAATTCATGAGGAAAACATAATGGAAATCAGTTACCGAGACGTTGTTGTGAAAGGTGGTAATAAACGCCCATAAATTAAGACAAGTTTTACCTCAAATTTCTCTTTAAATACTGATTTGTTTGAGAAGCTATACCATACACTCGAAAGCCGTTTATTATCTGATTTAAAAAACACCTCGAAGTGTTAAACAATACACTTCTCGGTGGTTTCAAATCAGATAAGAAACGGCTTCTCGTGTATGATATATTACATCTCAAACTCATTAATAATTCATGAAGAAAACACAAAGGAAATCAGTACCGTGTCGGTGGTTTGGATATCGGAGGAAGAAATTACATAAATTAA
This sequence comes from Paragorgia papillata, assembly GCA_035771165.1. Lineage (NCBI taxonomy): Eukaryota > Metazoa > Cnidaria > Anthozoa > Scleralcyonacea > Coralliidae > Paragorgia > Paragorgia papillata. The sequence continues at coordinate 43,341 of JAWNZC010000007.1, forward strand.
GCAAACTTTCATCTTGATTTTCTCTTAAAATACTGATTTGTTTGAGATGCCATATCATACACTCGGAGGAGTGTTTCATCAGGATATCCATCGTGTATGATATATTACTTCCAGTTTCTACAGTTCAAGAATCTTTGAATCCTATCAAACTCACACTTGGCAGTTCACCATCTTTAAGACTTTTTTTCTTCGTTTAACTTCGTTAAACACTGCCTACACAACACTCAACTTTTAAATTACTGTCTCCTTTATTATGGCAAGTTCAAGTGATTTGGCTAACTACGGCAATATTTAAGAAATGGTTCATGGTTTAGCGTGCTCCATCGAGTTATGGATGCACGCGGGAAATTTGGGAGAGCACGAAAAAATCGTAAGAGTTGGTCGAGGCGTAGCCCAAGACCAACTCTAGATTTTTGAGTGCTCTCCCAATTTCCCAAGTGCATCCATAACTCGATGGAGCACACTAAACCATGAGCCATTTCTTTTATAACATAGCATTAAATCCTTTCACAAGCCGGCGAATCGTTTTGGTTGTTGTGTTTTTCTACTTTCCTAGCCAAGTCTTTTTCGTTCACTAAAATCCAACCAAAAGGACAGTTTAAACTCGGTTACCCAGACCCAGTTTATGTCTTCTGGGTCGATGTTCTTTATTACTCAATAAAATTAAATGACTCGGTATTTTGATAATATAAAAGGCCATTTAAAACTCAGTTTTGTTTTGAAATGTTTTCCCGCGCTTTTTTGCCGTGCTCCATCGAGTTATGGAGCACGCACGACAGCCAATCAAAAACGTTGCTATATCAAAGCTATGTTATAACCAGTACCTGTCCCTTAAAACTGAAGTCAAAAGCGAGTTTCGGTATGGAATATGAGTTCTTGATTTCTCAGATAATGCCACGATCACCTGGTTAATAAAAAGTTTGAATAGTTATCAAAAAAATACGACAACAAAGGTAACGAAGAATGTAAAAAATCTTCTGGGTAAATTAGTAGTATAATGTATAATTTTTTCTTCTTAAAATATTCTCAGAACTTTGTGACAAAAAATTATGTTAAATTGGGAACTACAATAATCAAACCTGTTCAAGATAATGTAATGATAAATTAATGTATTTCGCTTCTGTCAATAATGTTCCATCTATGTTACTCTTGTGAATTCGTTCTGAGCTGTAATTAGAACATTAGATTAAACATGAGAATATGATGTGGTTAGACTAAAAATATATGGGGTGTGGTAAGGTAAAAGTTAGGCAAGGTGTGGTGAGGTAAAGTGAAGTGTGGTGAGGTGTACTAATTTGTGGTGTGGTTAAGTGCAGTGTGGTGGAGTGTGAAATGTGGTAAGGTGTGGTGTAGTGAGGCCGTGGTGTGGTGTGGTGTGGTGTGGTAAGGTGTAGTGAGGTGTGGTTAATGAAGAGTACTAATTTGTGGTGAGGTGTGGTAAGGTGTAGTGAGGTGAGGTAGTGAGGTGAGGTGAAGTGTGGTAAGGTGTGGTTAATCAAGTGTGGTGTGGTAAGGTGTAGTGACTGAGGTGTGGTGTGGTAAGGTGTAGTGAGGTGTGGTAAGGTGTGGTTAATCAAGTGTGGTGTGGTAAGGTGTAGTGACTGAGGTGTGGTGTGGTAAGGTGTAGTGAGGTGTGGTAAGGTGTGGTTAATCAAGTGTGGTGTGGTAAGGTGTAGTGACTGAGATGTGGTGTGGTAAGGTGTAGTGAGGTGTGGTAAGGTGTAGTGAGGTGAGGTAGTGAGGTGAGGTGAAGTGTGGTGAGGTGTGGTAAGGTGTGGTGTGGTAAGGTGTAGTGAGGTGAGGTGTGGTGAGGTGTGATAAGGTGTGGTGAGGTGTGGTAAGGTGTGGTGTGGTAAGGTGTAGTGAAGGTGTGGTTAATGAAGTGTAGTGAGGTGTGGTGAGGTGTGGTGTGGTAAGGTGTAGTGAGGTGAGGTGTGATAAAGTGAGGTGAGGTGTAGTGAGGTGTGCTAAGGTGTAGTGAGGCGAGGTGTGGTGTGGTTAATGAAGTGTGGTGAGGTGTGGTAAAGTGTGGTAAGGTGTGGTGTAGTAAGGTGTGGTGAGGTGTAGTGAGGTGTGGTAAGGTGAGGTGGGATGAAGTGATGTAAAGTGTGGTGTGGTGAGATGGGGTGAGATGTCAAGTAAGGTGAGAGGGTGAGATAAAGTCAAGTGGGAAAAGGTAAGGAGATTCAGTATCTAAATATATGTACACCAACTGTGCAAAAAATTAAAGTTGGATCAGTGAAAATATTTCATGAACGCAAACTAATCATAAGCAAGTGAGCAAAAACACACCCAGCTAAATCAACTAAATGCAACTTGGCTCTTCTCAAAGTTGCAGAACCTGGTTCTCTCGAAGACACATGTATTGTAAAAATACAATGAGATCTGGTGGAAGCCTGATTCATTGGTGTCTATCAAAATAAGAAAACAAAACAAACTTAATTAGTTTATTGAATTACTATGAAATATTTTTTAGGAAGCTTTTTTTGGGTTATTTGTTCTTTACCTCAGCAATCATTCGATTTGTATCCCCAAGAAACAACCAGTTAAGAGCTACAGAAAAATATCAAAATCAGTAACTCATTACATGTACATGTGTACCTCTGTTCCACTATTAGATTAAGTAAACATCTTATAAAATACAGAATTGATTCAATGATATGACACAAACCTTCCTCTTCATTGTTAGCTTGGTGTAATGAAAGATTCTTTAAATGAATATTTCCATCATTATCTTCCATTAGAGCAATTTTCCTACATGTTTAAAGAAAATAGAAAGATAAAAATTATGAAAGGCAGACAGACAGATAGACAAACAAACAAACAAACAAACAAACAAACAAACAAACAAACAAACAGCCAAACAGCCAAACAAACAAACAAACAAACAAACAAACAAACAAACAAACAAACAAACAAACAAACAAACAAACAGACAGACAAATGAACAAACAAACAAACAAACAAACAGACAGACAGACAGACAGACAAACAAACAAACAAACAAACAAACAAACAAACAGACAAGCAAACAAACAAACAGACAGACAGACACAGACAGACAGACAGACAGACAGACAAACAGACAAACAGACAAACAGACAGACAGATGGACAAACAGACAGACAGATGGACAAACAAACAAACAAACAAACAAACAAACAAACAAACAAACAAACAAACAAACAGACAGGTAAACAGACAGGTAAAAAGACAGACAGACAGACAGACAGACAGACAGACAGACAGACAGACAGACAGACAGACAGATGAACAAACAGGCAAGAAAATAGATGAACTACACTACAAAGACAGACTGTAGCTACTTTTTAAACTTAAATTATATTTATTTTGTACGATTTACATACGGTAAATCTTCTAGCTTGCAAGCTTCATGTTTAGGATCCAAAAGATCATATCCATTTTCATTGTAGATTTCAAGGTAGGAAACATGTGATGTATAAACACTTTCAGGACTCTTATAAAATAACAAATTATGTAAATTAATAGAACTGACAGATCTAATAACTTTACTTCTGGCTAAACAGACTGCATGGCCACACTGGGAGATGACATGTAGTACAATTTTGTATTTAATACTAAAAAGTTAGAAGAGTAGTACATACATTTTCAAAACATTCAAACATATAAGATAATGTTCTTGGGATAATTCCTCTATCTGCATATCTCTCAGCACCTCCAGTGACAGTAAATGTTTTTCCAGATCCTGTCTACAGTGTGTTTAAACAAGAAAAATAGCTTAATATACTTAATAACAAATAGATTACATCTGTTATCTGTTAAGTTACAGAACTGATGCACAGATGTCACAATGTGGTAAGAACCAAAAAGTGGCCCACGATATGCAGTCATTGATGTTCTTACCACGTTGTTACATCTTCTGTGCAACTGAACAGACAACAAAAAAATGGAATCTATTTGTTTTATACAATTATACAAAAATTTAAAAGGTTTTTATCAAAACTCTTGCCAGATTTTGAGGCATGAAGAAGGAAAAAAGCTGACGTGATCTGACGTGATCCATGTCTGTCTTTTAATAGATCGTAGCTAACAACCAATGAAAACACACGTAGCAACAAGGGTATTGTATAAATGTATATAGTGTATATTACATTGTATATACTGGTATAAATTACAGTATATTTTACACTAATAAACTTCAATCAATTGCTATCAGAAAAAAACCCCAACTTAATTGTTTCTCTTACCTGTCCATAAGCAAATATTGTACCATTGTACCCAGATAAAACACTATAAAATATATACAGTACAGTTTGTTTTGTTTTAAAATATGGTATAAACTGAACTTAATTATGGACTTCCAAAAATGACTAGTACCATACTGTATGTTAAAGTTGATCCACATATAGACCCATGTCAATAACGTGCTCACACCTGTCTGTCTGCTTTTCATTCTTTCATTTATAACACCAAGTAAATTGTACTATGGTAGTTCTTACTTGTCAATCACTCCTTTAGCTACATATTCAAATACATCATCTTGTTTTATATCCTTTTCAAATGCTTTATTGAACCTGTAAGATAAACAAACTTTATGTTTAACATCTAAACCTACACTACCCTTACAAGCCCAATCCCATGGGTCTACCCCTCACAAGCCCAATCCTATGGGCCAACCCCACATGCCTACTCCTCACAGGTCTACCCCCACGAGCCAAATCCCATGGGCCTACCCCCACATACCTACCAGGCCCCCACAAGCCAAATCGCATAGGCCTACCCCTACAGGTCTATTATCCCTAGAAGTCCAATCCCATGAGCCAACCCCCACATGCCTACCCCCACAGGCCTACCCCCACATGCCTACCCCCACATGCCTACCCCCACAGGTCCATCCCCACAGGTCTATCCCCAGAAGTCCAATCTCATGGGCCAACACCCAGAGGCCTACCAATGGGCCTTACCATTGGCATAAAAAAGCAACTTCACATTTTTTGCCCTGGAGTTTATAGCATTCCAGTTATGGAAATCAAATTTACTGAGCTAGCAACGTATACTTGAATTGATCCAGAAAACCTTCATTTGGAACTGGTCAAAATGGAAGAACGGAGCATACAATAGAACATTTTCAGACGCTTTTTATACAACCGGCCAAGGGTGCTTCACTGTGGGTGACTAGCTGAAGCTTTTCAAGGATTTTAGCCAGCAAGTACCTGCCCCAATTGATCATTAACTAAATTTCAAGTACCTGAACTTATAAATCTCTTTTTTGTTGTTAATAAAATCCCTGGCTAGATCTTTTGGCACATTAAAAGACACATACGAAAACCCATCATCATCATCTTCACAGTCGTAATCCTAGAAACAAAAAGTATATATATTTTTAATCCTAAATTTTTATATATATATGTATTTCGTCAAGATTTCGACATTTAATATTAAGACAGTGAGGATAATCAATTTGTTACCTTCTGAGAGATTTAGTCAGTTTTAAAATTTACATTAAACACAAAGAACTATAATTACAATCATTATAACACACAAACGTGAGAAAATTAACAAAGACAGGCAAAGAACTAAAATTAACAAAAGTTGACGAGCAACGTCAAAATATTTACCCCAGTTTTTCCTTTCGTTGGCTTTACTCTTGCAAATATTTGTATGCCATACTTCACCATATTGTATTCTACACTCAGATATACTTGTTTATGTTCAGTTTCATTCGTAAATTGTCTTTGTTATGTTATAAGTCTTGCCACGATGTCCCATTTGAAGAGTTGGGACAACCAAACCTTGACAACAAAGCAAATCTCGTACCCAGGATCTTATCTCCCTCCTTCCTTCCAATTTCTAAATCCATGCATCCTTCCCTCTTTGCCGTTCCGTCTATCCTCCCTTCTTTTTTATTTCCTTGTTTTTTCCCTTCCTTCTTATTCCTATTAATTCTATCCATTCATCCATCTTTCCCTCTCTGGGAACGAACCCGAACTGACAGCTGCGAAGGAAACTAGTCTCGTTCCGGCCCTCCTTCATTTCTTTCATCCATTCATTCATCCTCTTCCTTTCCTTCCTTCCTTCCTTCCTTCCTTCCTTCCTTCCTTCCTTCCTTCCTTCCTTCCTTCCTTCCTTCCTTCCTTCCTTCCTTCCTTCCTTCCTATCTATTTATTCACTTATTAAAATGCCCTTGACCTCGTATAAAGCGATCAATTTTATTATAATTTTACTCAGATGACAGTTTCCGTTTCCGTACCAAATGTCATAAAGGGTTTGTTGGACGACCAAGACATTCTGTTGGTCTCGTGATTCTGTGAAGGCAAGATGTCGTGTGCCAAGATCTTGCTTTTTTCCCTTTTCTATCTTTGCTTAGTTGGTGTTAGCGAAGCCAAGACATGGGCCCTTCTCACAGCTGGCTCCAACACTTGGGACAACTACAGACATCAGGTATATTAGTAATAGTATAAAATCGCGTGACCATTTATACGTGACAGCTTTTGCTGAATGTTTTCAGAAGAGACAATTCTGTTTTCAGTTCTTGCAGTCGCACTTGAGAAAGACCATTCTTAGGCGACGCAACATTATAACGGTATAAACTATATTGCCAGTATATTGAATTATATTTGTATGATAGTACTCTAAGTATCATATTAAAGTCGAAACGTGAAAGCGAAAGTATATTTGTTGAAAGGTTGCATTCCAAGGTATTATTAAACTCGTGCTTCGATTGACCAAATAGAAACGTTATAATTTTCGTAATTTTCATAAAACAAAGTTTCTTGAACACGGTCTGGTGTTAGCATAACTGTTTGAAACATATCGATCGGATTTTTGTTTGTAGCCGTTCGTATAAGGCAGGGACGTAGCCAGAGGGGGAGCGGTGGGAGCGGGGGGGGGGGGGGGGGGGGGGAGCGGTGGGAGCCCGCTCCCCCCATTTGCACTCAGATGCACAGGTGATTTACCCAGCGGTTATTGACTGGATCTCAGTCGTTCTTCTGACGCTACTAGGGACCTTACGAAGTATGACGGCAACTTCAACGACGGCGTCCTTCCAAATAAAAGAATTCTAGTTGTCAAACAAAGAGAATGAATAATTTGTAATCTCAAGAGTAATCTCAACACCGTCCTCGTTCTTTATACAACGCCACGTAGAGCATTTTCACGTCTTCAGGACGACGTCAACGGCCAAAAGATGAGAACTGTTGCTTGAGATTGACTTCAATTTAGTTCAATACAGACAATACAATCATTTTAGCAGTACTGGGACGTTTTAAAAGTCATTAAACTAACTTCAAATATCAAATATAATACTCAGTTAACCGTGACTTCTTTAAATTGTAAAACTTAACTTGCCGTTTTAACCGCCGTCGCGTCCTAGCATCTTATTACTTATTAAGGTCCCTAATAATATGAAATGGTACCTTCCTTGGCTCCATATGTATCGCACGCATGTAACTTAACTCAACGGGTTGTTTTTTTTTAGTATTTTATGACTTTTCAAACTTTCAGAATTGTGTAAAATCTTCTCCCAAAATGCAGGAAATGCATTTTAGAGACGTCTCTAGATTTCAAAATGTTCCGGGGGAGCACGATCCCGGACCCCCCAAGAAGTTTCGCTCCTGGTCGATCGGCGTCTCATATTTCTATATCACTTCTCAACCTCTCACGTTAAACGTATTTCTAGGAATTTTAAAAGAAAAAGCTAAAGTTATTCGTGTGGTTTCTTCACCTATCTACCAGTATATCGTATATATTGTATTGAACGTACAGTACTTCACTTCGGGTCATCCTAAATGTGCGTCAAAACGTCGAACTTTAATATGTCAAGACGTTTTTCGGACGTTTATCCGTGCGCAAAGCCCTTCATCTGAGTACACTTTGATCCTATTAAAACAACACAGTACTCTACTTTTTTTTTACACCAGACTAAATGACCTCCAATTCTCTGGATTACAGTTGGTTTCAGCAGCCAAGTTTATACTTTTGAGAGAAATGTTCAGAAGTTTATTCCCAAGCTTGTTTTGACCTTCACATTTGATTGGCTACTTGGTTGCTAATAACCAATGAAATACCACTCAAATTAGTATAAGCGAGACATGGATGATTTTTTTATCGCTTCCGAAGTGTCAGTTTTATTGACCGCGTATCAATATTAAAGCTATCACGAGGTGTATTCTCATGTACCACGTGATAAACATCCAAATGTTAACTCGTAAACAAGCTATCACGCGATACATCAGTACCTAAGCGTGTACACCGCCCGTCAAAACATGTTCTGCACCGTGGGATTGGCGAGACGTGATTGGCTAAGGGCACATTCATGTGACAATAATGCATTGGTTCGAATGTATCGAATCAAAACCTAATACGTTTGCAAGGTAAACATTTAACTTTGACGTTGACATGAAACATGTTTTGACGGGCGGTGTACACGCTTATAAAGGTGCCCACGATTGTAACACCTCGTGATCGCTTTGAAATTGATCTGCGGTTAACGAAACTGTCGCTTCGGAAGCGATGAAAACATCGTCTATGTCTCGCTCTACTGATTTGAGTAGTTCAAAACAAACCTTTGAACTTTGGAATGAACTTCTAAACATTTGCCAAAAGTAACCTGAAACCGACAGTAATATTTTTTTTATAATTACATGCCTATAGCAAAATTCAAAAGCTAGTCAACACAGACCAGACTACTAACTTTGTTGTGCGCGCGGAAGATATTCCGCGCGCAATTTTTCCACGTGCTCACGCGCACGCGCGCGTTTTCCAACGTGCTCCGTCAAAATGGCGGACGAATAAAATTATATCCAAAAAATATGGATTTTTTGGTGGTCATTTTTCCACAATTTGTTATTTTTTGGTAATAACTAGGATAAGGCAGGTAGTGGCCTCTTTCCCTCTTCCTAGTTATTACCAAAAAATAACAAATTATGGAAAATGGCTATTTGGATATAATTTTATTCGTCCGCCATTTTGATTTTAGTTGTTCCCAGGCCCCTGCAAACGCGCATTTTGCTTCGCCAGGCGCGCATTTTTTGTGGCGAAAAAAGTATTCCGCGCGCGGTTAGCAAAGTTAGCAGTCAGTTACACAGAGATATACTCACCCTGAGGTTTACATTTGTCCCTTTCCTTATGTACTTGTGAACAGTGGCGTAAGAAGCAAGTTGATCTTGGAGGGGCACAGCTACAAAAGGGCACTTTGTTCAGGGGGTAGGAGTTCAAAATGACACTTAAAACATGTGTTTTATCATAAAAAGGGCACTTTTCTGTTGCAAAAAGGGCACTTCATGACAAAGTTGGGGGGGGGGGGGGGGGCACATGATCATTACTTCAATCATGTTCAAGTATTGCACTCTTTATTTCCTGTATTTGCATTCTTTCATGGTTGTAAAGTTAATAAATAAATACGCCCCTGCTTGTGAAGGCACACATTTTTGCATGGTAGCACAGCATATTAATCTAGGGTAGACACTGGCCTACATCCCAGGTACCTTGCTGAGGCCTATATATCCATGGCACCACCCCTGCCCAATTCTAAAATTACAGTACAGTACCCAATCAGTGGCAGATCCAGGATTTCTTTAAAGAGGGGGTTGACACCTCTAGGGGGGTCCGGGGTATACCCCCCCGGAAAATGTTTGATTTCTGATAATCTGAAATGCTATTTCCTGCATTTTGGGGACAATATTAGGATCAGAAATAGTGATTTTCATAGGCTATATTATACACTAAACACAATTTATATATTATATATAATATAATATACCATATATAATAGGCCAGGGGGGTTGCAACCCCCATAACCCCCCTGGATCCGCCACTGCCAATATTGTTAAAACTTTCCTTTTCTATAGGCGGACATCTGCCATGCTTACCAAATACTTCACAGGAATGGCATACCAGATGAAAATATTGTTGTGATGATGTATGATGATATAGCAAATAACGCAGATAATCCTACCCCTGGAAAAATCATAAATAAGGTACAGTATTGTGTTTCGTTACTTTAGTACTATTACTACTCAAATCAGTAGAGGATGTTTTCATCGCTTCCTATAGCTAAGCGACAGTTTCGTTATTAAACCGCAGATCAATTTCAAAGCAATCACGATGTACCACGTGATAGCATATACCGCATTCTTTGCAAATTTTATTCATCTACATTATATAACCCCAGTGTCCGTCCAATTACCTACATCTTATTCAAAAAATCATGGTCCGCGGTTAATAAAACTGACACTTTGGAAGCGATAAAAAAATCATCCATGTCTCGCTCTACTGATTTGAGTAGTATTCTCTGCTTTAAAACTTACAGTATAATTACATCATATGATAGAATCTCATTTCACCAAAATACTCACCGCGCGCTCAATTTTTTAGTTTTCTCTCTCAAATTTGGCATGCACAATGATAAATTACTGCAGAAACTAAAAATTTAACAAAAATTTTACACCTTTAAAAACTGTAGTTGCTGCGAGGTGCTTTTAAATAATAGCGCCCTTTGCGCCATGAGATATTGGCGGTTCTGGTTTCACTCAGAAGCTCACAAAACATCATATTTCCCATCTCAAATGATCAAAGAACAAAATCGTGTTCGCATTTTATGACAGGTATTGTATTTCCTTCGATATTAAGCAGACAAGTCGATTCATCTTGACTTGTAAAAACGATAGAAGATATGCATATTGGAAAAATATTGCACTAAATCTAAAATGCGACGGTTTTACTCCTTTACTGTTGTTCAACATTGTGGCAAAGTTTGGAAAGAATTGGATAAAACGAAAGCCGCCGATATCTATTTTTGTAGAGCGAATTGGCGAAATTTTCTTTCTCTGTAAAAGAGGATAAAAGATTTGGCGGGGTTTTACCCTTTTCTGTCATTTCCCCCACCCACACTTATAATCCTTTTATCACCTTGGACCGTAAACCAATCAGACTCAACTCTACGTTGGTGCTGGCGAAACGCAAATGTTTAGAAGGCAAGCAGCTAGCGCGGTTATCTTCGAGAAAAGATTTCTTGCTTCTTCCAGCTTTTTCTTACTTGCGCTCACAGTCATTGTTTTCGTTGTCGTAAAAGAACTCGGAGCGTCGAATTGTTGTGGCCATTGTTGTTCCTGAGAGAACTATGAACCGTGTATGAACCAATGTCATTATCTGCCAGCGCTTGTCTTTCGTTCGCAACTTCGCAGCGAAATCTTTTCTAAAATAAACTTGTGTTTTTCCTCTGTGCCTTTGATTTCATAGGCATGGCGCCCGCGGACTCACGGCTCGAGAGAACCCAGCAATAAAATTTCTTTCGGAATTTCACTGTCAAGAAATTCAGTAGTCGTAACATTTTTGGCTATATCTTGGTCGCTTTTTAATATTTTTTTAAAAAAATTGCGGCAGTCGAGAAAACTCAAGTTTCTTAATGTAAATCGATAAAAATGTAAAATATGATGAAATCAGTGTTTTATCATATAATGGCCTATAATGTAACCTTAACTTTATGTTAATCTTCAAAAATTTCTTTTCTAGCCCAAAGGACCAGATGTGTATAAAGGAGTACCAAAAGATTACACAGGAAATGTATGGAAATATTTATTAGCCCAAAGTTTGCAAGAATTTTTTTTTTAAATAAGAGAAAGCATTTATTGTACATTTATATTTGTGATCAGCAAACATGCATTGTTTTATATAAATACACCTTTCTTTTAGGATGTCACTCCAAAGAACTTTTTAAATATATTAAAAGGTGATAAGGACGCAATGAGTGGAATTGGAAGTGGAAAAGTGATTGACAGGTACTAAGCAAACAAGCTCAAATTAGTCACAAGCTCCAGCCAGTCTGCAAGTCATTGCAAGTTGGTGTCCAAAACTAAAACTTGCAATTCCTTTGGAGTTTCTCACTGGCTGAGTTTACAAAATAAGCGTGAAACATATTTCTCACACTGGGGGCCTTCCTTGGGAATATTAGGTCACATGTTAGGTATCTGGTATATTTTTGTTTTTGCCACCATTGTGTGAGCAGCGTTCCCACCCACCCGTAACACAAGGAAAAGGCACTGTTGCTGTGCTCTGCCACTGCAGCAGTGCAGTGTGAGAATGTGTTCATATTTGATCCAGCCAGCCAGCTAGCTTTACATTGAAAAATTATTATGCTCTATTTAATTCTAGTGGCCCAGATGACAATGTTTTTGTTTATTTTTCTGACCATGGAGCTCCAGGAATTTTGGCTTTTCCAGCTGATTCTCCATCTGTAAGTCCTGAGCAAGTTTATTAATTGCTTAGTTCACCAATGATATAATTTTTGGACAGCAAAATAAATCTAGGGAAACTCAACAATAATATATATTTGTTTTATATATGTTCTGGAAAAATAATATTTTAAAATACCATTAAATATTATTAATTAAAATTACATTTCCCAGTCGTCAAAGCAATTTTGCCTTTTTATTTTTTTTTAGTTGCAGAAAGAGCAACTTCTAGATGCTTTGCAATTTATGCATACAAAAAAGAAATACCATAAGGTAATGTCCAGTGGAACCTCGTTTTGGGTCAAAAAAATTGTGGTCACAGGCGCGCAACTAGGGGGGGGGGGGGTTGGGGGGTATGCAACCCCTGCCCTTTTTGTGAGACCTCTAATACTAGGTTAGACATTACTCACATTAGATAAACAGATAATTAATCGTCTGTTGCAGTACGCAATACAATTTAGAGGCTTCTAGCAGTGGGCCCGGGCGTCAGCTAGGCTGAATATAATTATGATAAATTTTAAATAATGCAAGACCAAAATTAAAATTTCCGCAACCGAAAATACGAGAAAAGTCCTCAAAATGCAGGAAATGCCGTTTCAGAGACCCAAAATTCAAAAATTTTCCGGGGGCATGCTCTGCTTTGGCTTCTAGTCCCAAATTGTTTAGAATACTGAACGACTTTGCCCTTTTTTGCGTTCAACCCCTGCCCTCGAAATTTTCTAGTTGCGCCCCTGGGTCATAATAACAAGGTGGTTGCATTATTATAGGGTGGTTGTATGGCAGCATTCCACTGTAATAAAGTAACTAGTTGCCTGGCAGTGCTATGCAGAATATTATTAATAACTAAGTACATGGTATTTTTCTTAATTTTTTAGATGGTTCTTTATATTGAAGCTTGTGAATCAGGATCAATGTTTTCTGATCAACTTTCTGACAATGTTGAAAGTTAGTTGTACATTTATTCCAGCTTGTACTGTACCTATATTATATTTGATGTTATAATATTTACATAAAACCAGTGGGCAAAACAGCAAAGACATCTTGGAATTATAATGTTGTTTTTCCCTATTATAAAGTTTTTGCAACCACAGCTGCTAATCCAAGGGAGTCTTCCTATGCTTGCTATTGGAATCAAAAAAGAGAAACATATCTTGGTGATCTTTACAGTGTTGCCTGGATGGAAAACTCAGACAAGGTAAAAACTATTGTGTCATATATTGGTGAATTCATGATGATTACAGTAAACAAATATTTTAAAATTATGAGAGAGAGTTTAAGAATGTTTTTCAATGCAATACATTTAGTCCAACCTTACAGTGGAAACACTTCAGCAACAATACCGACTGGTCAAAAAAAGAACTAATCTAAGCCATGTGCAAGAATATGGTGACATGGTAAGTCTAGATTATTTCTCAAATTTAATTAGTTATAACTTATAATACATATATTATGTACATTACTTTGATCTAACAATTAATTATCAAAGTACTGTATATATAAACATATATATATATATATATATATATAAACATATAAACATATATATATATATATATATATATATATATATATACCTATACATATACATACTTACACATATACATCATCAGGCTATATAAACACGGGCGGCCATTTTCTATTTCTTAATTACTCTGTGTAAATGGATTTTCTGTTTAGACACTACTGGAGCACACACGTAAAAACGCGCAAGCTGTTACATACCTGCAAGCAAGTTGTTACAAGGCTGTTCAACAGGCTGTCACCGTCATGTGTTCGCACTGGCTGTCCCAGTCTGTTAACATGTCTGTAACAGTTGACAACTTGTAACAAGGCTGATGACTCCAACAGACTGATGACAAGTTGTTCCAACAACCTGTTACCGCTCTGCACTTAACAAGTTGTTAACTGGTTGATGCTAACAAGGTTGTACCAACTTCTTGAATGAACAGCGTTGTTACAACTTGTTCCCAGCCTTGCTACAAGCCTGTTGCGAACACATCCTGTTGACAAGCTGTGAGATTTTTACGTGTGTACAAGGTCAAGTTCTTCACAATGCAAAAGTTGTGCACGCAAGAATGCTTGAAAGACGTTATAAATAATCTAAATTATATATACCTAGAGTCTTTCCAAAGATCCAGTAGAAGACTACCAAGGAGAAGAAACAGGCTCCTGGTTACCTGCAAAAGACACAACTGAATACCCTGTGGTGAGTTTCACAACTCAGTTTTTCCCAGTTTTCCCTGTATTCGTTTTTTAACCAAACAGTTGTCAAACACTGTCATTTCTTCATTCTTACATTTTACTTCTGCAGAATGACGCTATACCCGCACCTGAAGTCCCTATGGCAATTTTACAACACCGTTTAAAGGCTGCTAAATCTTCAAGACAAGTGGTTGAAATACGTAAAAAGATCAAAGCGCTGATTATGGTATGTGTTTAAATGAATTGAGTGTAAATGTTATCAAGTCATCTTTGTTAATTGGCTTTGTACATTAGTCCCTATTAATATTAAATGTGCGAAATTTTATGCTGTGCTAAAAATAATTGAGAAATAAATGTGTCGAGATGTAGTCAACAAAAACAAGTCGAAAAATAAAAATGTGTCGGCATGTTCTTTTGTTAATCAAACTTTTTGAGCTTGTTGAGAATTTATTTCTTGTGATGAATATTTTCCAAAGGGGGAATGACCAAACGCTTTATACTCAATGGGACGACATTTATAGATGGGAAGGGATTAGAAGGAACTAAGGAAGTTGCTTACGTGTGGAAGTTTATGTCACTTTACTAATAATTGTATAACCACGGGTATAATTAACATATACTGTCTTGGGTTTAAGACCTTGAGAATATTAAATATACAGTATATTTTGTGTTTTAGTTACATCAAAAGATTAAGCATACTGTGAGTAAAATTGCTGACATAGCAACGTCTAGTGCAAAAGAGAAAAAGTTTGCTATAGAAAATAAGTCGGGAGAAGTGACAAATTTAAGATGTCATGCAAAAGTTGTGGATGCTTTTTGGAGAAAATGCTACCACTTTGGAAAGGTATTTCTTTACAACTACAACTACCACTACCACTTCACTAATTCATTGCTTCATTTCAACATGCCTGGCCGTTTGAGGCGCGCGCACGAATAGTAAGATATCTAACGCACCAGTTTGGAGAAATTAAAAAAAAAAACAAGCATAAAGCCCTAATCAAACGAGAACGCAAGTCATCGCAAGTTGGCAGTCACGCTATCTCAGCCAGCCGCTCTGAATAGTTTCCCGAAAATATCATATACCGTGACAAAGTTAAAACTTGTTTAAAACACTCATGAAAGCTTTATTTTGTTAATTTGGGTGTTCAAACGACCGCCACAAAAATTCTGACTGACAACTTGCGATGACTTGCGTTCTCGTTTGATTACGGCTTTACATCTTACAACGTAGCCAAATGTCTTGTGATGTATCGTAACAAAACGTCTTTATATATAGCTTCAAGCGATGTCCCACGCGAGAAATCACATATTCCAGCCAGGCCTGCACTTCCTTTCACTGTACCCCTTCACTCCACTTCCCTTCAATCCACTTCACTCCAATTCACTTCCCTTCACTTTCCACTCTTTTCAAACTGTTTTTTACTTTTGCAGACTACACGTATTTACATACATTAAATATTAGTGTTAATTATCTAAGCGAATCTTTCGGTTCAAACTGAATTTGTGACTTAACCATACTACGACTTACCCATACTACTCCAACAAACAAGTTTTTACCTGTGGTGAATTTAGTAAGTGACTAATTCAAAGACATATTGTCATGTTACTATAATATTAATTAATTATAGGTTGAAGCAGCTCTTCGCTACATCTACGTTGTGACAAATCTTTGTGAACTAAAAACAATTCCATTGCCAAGGTAAGCTATGCAAAATACAAGTACTGTATAATTATATAAAATAACCAGTTAACTCAATTCTGATATGGAGGAGAATGGTGCTCAAATTCAATGGTGCTCAATTGACCGTACCGAAAAAGAGAGCCTCTTGCCCGCAGGCTACGAAAAACGGATGGCGACTTGTACATTTAATCACAATCCTTTGCATGCAGTAAATATTGTTTCTTGCAGAATTATTGGAAGATATGGTTTTAAAAGTATCAACTTTGGTAGGAATGAAGTTCTTGCTTACTTAAAGTGCCTATTGTTGAAATCGTGATCGGACACGTGACAGTGATTTTACTGTTTACCTACTAAACTGGTTTTTCCTGTTTTAATCACATGATTAGGTTATATATATTTTTGTACATTTATAATTAAAAGAGTTGAAATTGTGAATTTTCGATCGAGTGTTTTAACGATTCGTAAGCTAGAAATTTACTGTTTTCTAAACCTATGAAACGAAATTTAAGTTTGTCTTATTTAAAAGAATACTTAAAATGATAGAGTAACATATTTTTCAGTTTTTGGTTTCCTTGCTTCGTTTTTGAGATATTTCAGTTTGTTTGATATGTAAACTTAACTTATAAGATAACTTTACGTCACTCTTTGAAAAATGACTTATCGCAAAACATTATATATCTTTGTTATTGTCAAACAAAAACACTTAAAATTTACAGACTCTGTTGTAGGAGAAACACTCGCACATGGTTCCTAATTCGCCAAGTGCTTTTGGTTGATAATAACAAAGATATAGAACACTTTGCGATAACTTTATTATGCAAACTGTGATGTAAAGTTATCTTATAAGTCAAATTTGCATATCAAACAAATTGAAATATATCAAAAACGAACCAAGGAAACGAAAATCTGTAAAAGATGTTACTTTGTGATTTTAAGTATTCGTTCAAATAAGACAAACATAATTTTCGTTTCATAGGTACTTTAATCCATCTTAGCATGATAAACAATGTTTAGTTGTTATTTGAGCTGATTTGAGGTTGCAAAGCATTGTGGTTAAATGTACCATCACCATTTCATTGCCATCAATTACTCCAATTTTTGCAATATTTTATGCATTCTGATAAAGAGCTATCTTGTTGCTTTTGCTTCTTGTTCAAGGCACATGTATTTTATAAAATAAATAGAAATTTAGAAGACATTTTTATGAAGTACTACCAACAAATTATTTGTCAACTTTTTTTTAGAATCCTTCATGCAATTGAAACAACCTGCTAGGTTAAAGATGCTAAACCAACAACAACAACAACAACAAGTTGGAACAAATTTGATTTTTTAAATAATGAAAGCATTAGTTTTAGTTTTATATATGTATACTAAAAAAAACTTTTTACTGTACACTTAGAAAATTCCAGGAAAGCGTGGTCATGATTTTAGTAAATAGGTACCTAATTAAAACTATTAAAATGTCTACAAAATAAAAATGTATGATATTGCATTGAATTACTGTAATTGTCACCAGTTACTTGTTGGGAATTTTTATAGTATATACACGTACATCCTTTATCTATGTTGTGATTTTGAAATACAGTAGTTTATCACATATTCTAATATTTTACTGTACAAACCTTATTGTCAAGAAGGCTTCAGCATTTTCTTATTCTTTGCAAAATTTCTGGCTTCAGACAATAACTGACCAACATCCTCATCACCACTGTCCTCATCATCTGGTTGCCAGTCACTGTCCTCATGTTCTGAAGGCTCACAACTGCTTTCACTTTCATCGTCAATAAAACTGTCCTCAAAGTCATAATCATTCGGTGTATCATCGTCATCTTTGACACCTCCCAGTCCTAGGAAAAGACAAATGATGTACCATACATTCAAAGACAATGGTCAACATGTGCCATATTTTGGGCATTTTTAACTCAAAGACAGTCCATATATTACTATTCATACAGTGATGGATCCAGTGTGATCTGGTAGGGGGGGGGTGCTGCAGGGGCAGATCTAGAATTTTTTTAACGTTAGTCAAACCATTCCTAGGGGGGTCCTGGGGCATGCTCCCCAAAATTTTTTTGAAATTTCAATAAATTCTGACGGCATTCTGACGGTACTTTGAAGAAAGATTTAAAAGTTTTAAATCATGTTTTCAATAGCACATTTTATCAAACCTGGAAGGTGTCAAATAAATTTAGGGATAAAGTGCATGTTTTATTATGGATTTTATTAGGGATATCACAAGGAAGCTAGACATTAGAAATGTGATTGACATTTTAAATGAAATCCACATCGCATCCCACTGCAGCAAGGCACTAATTGAGTAATTGGCACCCCCCTGCACCCCCTTGGACAAGGGCCAGGGGGGTGCACACCCCCTGTAAATCCATCACTATTCTATTCATAACATTTTTATGTGATTCACACTAATTTTAAAACATGAAAAACATGTACATACCAGCTTTTTTCTTTGCTCTCCTTTCTCGTGTTCTTGGTGCTACTTAAAACAAAACATCAAAAGTTGAGTAAAGTTAAATAATGGGGCTAAATTCTGGTAAGCAAAACAGAGATAAAATCATGACAGTTATCACAATCTACCATATCTAATGATATGTCATAATGTTCTCATGATAATGTTACGATTGATCTAATTGATGATGTCATGTCATGATGATGTCATGAATGATCTACTGTAATTGATGATGTCATGATGATCTCATAATAATGTCATAATGATAATGCATCCATTACAAATATTTTTAAACATAAGTTATAAAATAGTCAGTTTGTGTAATTAATGTACAGTACAAGATAAGGTAATAATAGCTAGACTACCATACTTGCAGTATGTTGGTATTCCTTTTGATGTTGACGGTTTTTTCTGAAGCAAGCTGTACCATACGGGCATTCAGGAAGATCACCCTCATCTTCACTAAGATTGTTTTCACTGTCTGACTGAGCTGTTGACGTGTGAGAATATTCTTCAAAATGAACAGGATTTTTTCTAGAAATAGCAGTTCCATATTATAAATCAGTTTTATGCCACATGTTTATCTAGAAGTCGACTACAGACTGCGGACCGCACACAACAAAACACATGTGGGTGATGTGGCTGCAAGAAAGTAATGTCACAAGCAAAAAGGAGTGGAAAAATCTTTGGAAAGTCTACAGTTGATCATGTCTTTTCTGTCATGAATGGATGACATAATAAGTATAGGTTAGTGACCAAAACCGAGGTCACTACGCTGGTTATTAACCTGAGGGCCGCAGGCCTGAGGGTAATAACCAGCATAGTGACCAAGGTTAGTTTATTCACCGACTTAGTTTATTCATGACACAGATGATATTTGTCATTATTTAACAAAAAAATGGTATTCTAGACGTAGTTTTAAAGTGATATAGTAGGTCATTTAATATGCAAGGTCAATAACCTATATATTAACTGCGGCACATCAAAGATAATTTATGCATGAATAAATTAACATGGTTGAATGACTTGGAGTAATTACAGTGTACTGTACCTGTAACATTGAGCACCATAAGGACAATGTGGTAATACCTTTCCTCGTTTTGTTGCATGAGGAGAAACATCCTCTTCTTCACTTTTCTCTCTCTTTCGTTTCTTGGGATCATTGTAATTCACTTCTTCCTGCCATGTTATACAGATTACTTATTTTATGTTGTACTTATTTTGTAAGTAGTTTGTACCATAGTACTATAGCATACAATAATTATTTAATTCCCATCGTCCTTCAACTCCAGGCTCAAAATGTATGGATTTATACCTACCTCTGACTCTGCAGACATTGCTTTGTCTTCTTCTTTTTCCTCAATGGGACTACATGTATCCATTATTTTTGTATCTTTTTCAAGCAATATGTCATCATGGTCATTTTTATCAATTTCTTCTTTTTTCTCTTCTTCATTCACTATCATTACTGCCTGCACTGACGTCTCAGCACAATTTGTGGCACGACTCTCATTTTTCTTGGCTTTTGTCCCACTAGCTTTCCTAGAAGTCTTGCTTGGTGTTTTGCCTAATCATAGAAACCAGACTGTTCAATTTTGCTTACTAGTAAAATTGCTCTAATCTAATTATTCTTAATTTTAAACTCAATCCTACCTTTACTATTTGTCATCCAACTTGGTAAGATTCTTGACTTTTTTAATAAAACTGCCTCAACCTCTCTTTCCTCTTCACACACTCCTATTTGAAGGTCACTTCCCTCTTCCAATTTTTTACTTTTTGGCATTTTACCCTCTTCTTTACTATCAATGCAATGTCCACTTGTTTCTTCAGTTTCATCTTTTAATTCTTTTTCAAAGCTGCTAACCTTGTCTTTTTTTAGTACTTTAAAAACCAGATCATTTGGTAAAAAAGCAATGCAATCACCATCCTGTAATTCTTTAGCTTCAGTTTTTTCTAATGGTTCAAACTTGGTTGCACCAAAGCCTTTGTAAAATGTTGGGTTAGTATGAATCTGTAATGCAGGAAGTAATATATCAAACACGAGGAGGCGTGTTTCATCAGGATATCCAAACACCGAGACGTTTGTTGAAAACCGAGGCGAAGCTGAGGTTTTTGAACAAACTTCAAGGTGTTTGGATATCCTGATGAAACACTCCTCCGAGTGTTTGATATAGCATCTAAAACAAATCAGTATTTTAAGAGAAAATCAAGATGAAAGTTTGCTTAATTTTTGTAATTTCTTCCTCCGATATCCAAACACCGACACGGTACTGATTTCCTTTGTGTTTTCTTCATGAATTATTAATGAGTTTTGGATGAAACGGTAAAAACCTTACTGGTTTAACCCAATCCTGCATGTGCCAGCAAAACACATCCAGGATTTCCCCAACAGCCAACAGTTGCTGGTGGGGGCCAGCATTCCCCAGCAAGTGAGCCAAGTAAAATGAGGCCAGTGATGGCACTTGTAGGGGAATCTGGGTGCATGCTCCTTTGAAAAGATTTTGAATTTATGGTTCTTAATAAATCACATTTTTTTTGTTGTATAGTACAGTGAACCCATTAATACAGTACCACTCAGAAATAACCTAACAGTGCAGTTGAGGTTGGGGTTAAGTTAAACAATGATAGAAATGGTAATAAACTGTAGTAAAGCACAATAAAATTATCTAGTAATACAGAAAACAGTCCATATTTTGATTCATGGTGATTTAGAGACAGTTTAACTAACACTGAACAGAGTTATATTACGATTAAGCTGAGGTTAAACCTAGGTTTGACCTCGGTTTTTGTTAGGTTATTTCTGAGTGGTACTGTAGTTGCCATTGAGATCAGACTGCAATGACCAGGGGTGGATCCAGGATTTTTTTAAAGAGGGGGCTGACAACTCCAGGGGGGTCCAGGGGTATGCTCCCCTGAAAAATTTTTGATTTCCGATACCCTGAAATGCTATTTCCTGCATTTTAGGGGCAGTTTAATAACACAATATTAGGATCAGAAATAGTGATTTTTGTACGCTATATTATATACACTAAACACAATTTATATATTATATATAATATACCGTTCAAGGAATACTACATATATAATAGGCCAAGGGGGGGTTGCAACCCCCATAACCCCCCTGGATCTGCCCCTGTTTACAATATCCCCAGTCCCCAATTGGTGGTGAAGGCCTCTCCAATGGGTGGTCAAGGCCTCTCCAATGGGTGGTCAAGGCCTCCTCAATGAGTAGTCCATGGACCCCTAGCCTGGTAACCACTAAAGACTTCTGCTTTCCTATTGGTTGAAATTTCACGTGTTTTTATTGGCTATAAGTGAAATTGCAATCGTCATAAGTGGATTTAGCCCTGATGACGTGAGAATGAGATTAGTGGTTACCTGGCCCATATTTCTTTTGAAATTGGGCCAGGGTAGAGCCACTGGTCTATAAAGCACTATTCTGTTAGTTATAATTAGAAATTACGGTTAGGGTTGAAGTTATGATTAGAAATTAGATTATGTTAAAAATTCTGGATATTTCTATGAAACTTTAGCCTACAGAACTGATCAAGAGCTTACTGGTAGAACTGTCATTGTTGAACCAGATATTTCAACTATAGCATGATGTCTTGAAACACGTTTATCAATAATCTTCAAGAAAGAAAAGAAAAATTAAGGAAAGAAAACTAGTCTTGTTGCGTGTCTGGTCAAAATTCTGAAGTCATCATGATATTTCAATGATTACCCGCAAAAAAGGACCCCGTCCAACAGTTACTTTGCCATCTTCCAAAGCAATTTCGTTTCCTCCTTCAAGGGGAAGAAATGTAAAACTTGCCATGTTTTCATTGGCGTCTTTATACAGCTAAAAAACATCAAAATCTACAGAATCATTTCTAGAAATTTGCACGCCATGTTGGTCGAGCCTGCGGGACACAACAGAAACGCACTAGCGGTTAAGTCGTCACTAAAAAGGATCACTCAAAAAGACGTTCCCAGTCTTTCCGCAGTCTTTATCAAAAATGTTTTTCCAAAAAGCTAGACGGTAAACCAGATTTCTGACTAGGGTTGGGTTTTTTTGTTGTGGTTAGGTTATCAAGAAAATTAGTAAATTTGGAAAAACAAATTTGACGACATATTTTGGAAAAGGCGCGGAAAGCCTGGGAGAGGTCTTTTGAGTGATCCCTTTTAGTAATGAATTATTTCAAGGAATGTTTGTAGAGCCTGCAGGCTACGCACTAGCGGATATCCCCTGTACTAAACATTACAGTCTAACGCCAGAATGGAATCACCAACACATGGTGCAGGTAGAAAGCGACCTCATAAAGAACTGGAAGACACCACAATGGTGGACAAAACTGGAGCAAAAAAACACCAAGGAGATGATACATCATGTATTGTGCAAACATTTCAGGGTTTTCAAGTAGAGCTGGACAATCACCATGACAAATATGAGAGAATTGTTAAAAGCAGTCGAGATGTGACCATCCAGAGTAAAAGGGTTATTTTTCTTTTGCACCGTGCTCTCGATGAGAAAACACGTTCTGGTACATTAAAAGAAGCTGAAGGGAAATTCTTAGGGATTAAGAAACTGTTTAAAAATATAGCCAAAGAGCTAGGCAATGAAGACCCATATCAATTCACAAGAGCTTATTCACCCGGGCTGCAAGAATTTGTGGAAGCGTTTTCATTTTGGTATTTTCTGAAGAATGGTTCTTTGGTTTCACTGCAAGAAGTCTCTCAAGAACTGGTGTTCGAGGAAGGGCTTGAAGATAAGATTTCATTAGAAGTTCCTCCTGTAGAATATATTCTTGGTATTGCAGACCTTACGGGTGAACTAATGAGACTCGCTATTAACAGTGTTGGCAAAGGAAATCTCAAGGCCCCTCTTGAAATCTGTCAGCTTCTTCGCAGTATCCATGATGCATTTATTACGTTTGGAAACAGAGCCAAAGGAGTACATAAAAAACTTGAAGTAATGACAACCAGTTTGAAAAAAGTTGAAAACACATGTTATACCATTCATATTCGAGGCTCAGAAATGCCTGAGAATATGCTAGCAAGCCTTGTAGCATCAAACACTCGAGCCATAGAAATATAATGGGAATGTTGTGAAAATAAAAATGAAATAAAGTACAATCAGAATAATTAAAAAAGAAAAACTAATTGGTGTACTTAATTACCATATAGGTCTACATCTGTATGTACCATAATGAACCCAGGTTATTTTTGTGAAGCACACATTACCTGGTAGTGGACTGGTGACTCTAACAGTTGGGCCAAATGCAGGGTGGTTAGGGGTGCCCCCCTCAACAATGGTTAGGGTAGAAATAAGCTATTGTAACCCATGCAAAATGACTTAAAAACCAAATTTGTTTCATTGCACTAGCCATGAACACCCCTGTTGATAATACATGTACATTCTCCAACTGTCTGCCATGTTTTTTAACTTTTTGTGCAGAGGCTGTATTAAATTTATCCACAAAGTGACAGAGTCTGTGATCAAGTATGATACTGAAATTACAGAAGCAGAGTTCTTGTTTTGGAGTAATTATTTTTCACACAACATTACAAGTAGGGAGACCAAACTTCAGAGTTAGCAACAGTTAAAGAAACACGTTTTGTTAATACATGCTCAAGACAGCCTCACAGGTAGACGCAATAGATGGTTACCATAATTATATGTGGCTATTTTAATTTGCACATCAAATGACAAAGACTTCAGTTCAGAGGATGTAACAGATCAGCAACTTTAATCATACAACTCTACATATGTCTTAAAAGTTTACTGCATTTTCCTGTAATTCATGTCTCTACAAAGTGAGCACAAGGTTATATAGTACTTTTCCTATTATACAAGTGTTTTTCAAATATACATTTTTTTTACATCCTACCCATATTGCTGAATCAAATATTACAATCATTTATATTATATACTACCTACATGTACAGTTACCAAACTAAAATTACAAAAAAACACATAGCAAATAAGTTGCTTCTAGTAGTTGTACAAGTTTTTGCATCCCTCTTAACAGATCTAGTCAACAATATGCTCCAATGCAAATTCAAAAGTAGACATTTTCATTTACACCAGTCCTTGTCTACTTCAAATTCTGACATCTGAACCATTGTGCGACTTGGACCAAATTCTTGACAGGTCTATTAATTACACCATAATATATACTACAACAACCACTTTATCAAAGCTAAATTATTCCATTTGCCAGAAATATTTGGCAGTAGTTTATTTTTCATTATTAAAATGTGTAATCATTCATACTAACATTATCTATGGTGATGTATATTTGAATAATTGTGTTTACTGTTTATCCCTAATGTTACTGACAGTCTAATTAAAAGCTACGATTGATCAAAGAATATTCAACTACATCTACATGCTAGCTATACATACTGCATGTGGGACAAGGTTCCCAATACAAAAAGGATTACATCGAGTTTAATCTACAAAAGAACTACCATATCACTAAAATTTACAGTATTACAACAGCTACACAATGCGTGTGCACAGATTCTATTTATGAAAATATATTTATAATTTCAGAATCTTTGGATGAGATATAAGGAGGAAAATTTCATGAAATTATTAAACTTTCTTTTCATATTTTTATAATGCACATGTACAATAATGTACAAATCACTTATTTTTTAGCTCTCTGTAATTTGTATATAAACAAGTTAGTGTTCTGGATGTTTTAGCACTTCCTTCAGTTCCAAATACTAAGGCTCGACTGAAAGGTATGTTTTTTTTTCACAAAATAACTACTGTACTGGCACCTTCTGTACCAAATATTATTGAAACAAAAATGTTACTGTAAAAAAGGGAAACTTTCTAAATATAAAAAGTGGCAGGAGGAGCCATATACAAGAAATACATCTACAGTACTTTTTAGGTTGGTGTTATGTGAAGATATCTACTTACTGATGATGCCATTAACATTTTTATCTTTTCTAACTAAAGGTTTTAACTTATTGAATGCTTTTTCTTTGTCAACATTTGTCTTTAACCAGGTCATTCCAGAAAAGATTTGTCCCCCACAAAGAAACTTGCACTGTCCAGAAAGAGAAGGGGGTGAAATTATTTTAATACGAAGCGGAAATGGGATAATTTTGGGATTTGCTGTATTGTACAGTACATATTTTGGGGTGAAAAGGGGGTCACCCATCGATGTCCTAAGAAAAAGGGGGAACTATTTGCCTTTTTCTCCAATGATGGGGGATTGTGGATCTTTACTGGAACCACCCATTTTCAAAGTCAAAATAGGATTGGTAAAATTACCTAATTACATAACTAGTTTTGTGTGACATCAGGAAGACTTCTGAACAGCCCTTGAGGTAAGGACAGCTTGCAGCATTTCAAGAATTTCTTGGGCTCTGGCATAAACGAGACAACCTCCCAACTATTGGTAGTGCAATCATAACATTCCACACTATTGTGGTACCTTGTTCCTGTACCTTCGCCACCAAAAACATACACTCTGTCACCAAGGACTGCTATTCCTGCAAATGCTCTTGGGACACCAACATCTGAAACAGGGAACCAGACACCAGCGTTGGGGTTGTACATTTCACAGCTTCTCAAGTAGGTGCGAATAACCACCACATGGTCAATGGTGTCGACCTCACCAACCTCATTGATGCCACCAACCACAAGGATATTGCCACTGGACATTGCAGTAGCCACTGCATAAGCTCTCTTCTGTGACATTTCAACCATCGTCTCCCATGCATCTTCCTCAACAGAATACCTTTCCATGGAGGCCAGCATTCGGTTGTCACTTGCTTTCCCACCAATGGCATAGAGGCTGTCACCAACAGCAACCAAACATGCTCCACTGCGAGCAATATGCAAGGGTGCTTTCGACTCCCAACTTTTCTCTTGCGTGTTGTACTTTTGAAGAATCCCGAGTCGGATACCATTCTCGACAATTCCACCAGCCACATACAAGGAATCTTTCACCACTGCCACTGCCATGCCTTTCATTGCTTTTGCCAAAGGGAAGCTGGTTGACCATTCTCGAGTTCTTACATTGAACCTCTCTACTTCAGCTGTGAATCCGGTTTTCGAATAACCACCCATGACAAAGACACTGTCTTCTATGGTAGCCACACCATGGCTATATCTGACAGTGGCCATTGAAGGGACTTTAAACCAAGTATTTCTAGAAGGAACGAAGATGTAGGATGAAGAAGTCGCCCCTTTGGATTCTCTTCCACCATTAACAAAGACGCACTCAAGAAAGCGCGAAGCTTGAAGAGCAGACGAAGGGCTGTCTGTTTTGACGTAACAATCGAGAATATTTCGCATCAAAAGATCAGAGCAAGCAGGGTCTTCTTTCACTAGTTTCTCATTCGCAATGATTTCCGCAAGATAGGGACCTTTTACATCGCGTAGTCTGACCTTCGCGAACAGGTCATAAAAGAAGCGCAGTCGGTTGTCGAAATCATGCTGCACCCAGCGCAAAATCCCTTCATACAGTTCCTCCTCGCTATAAATCACCAGCTCGTCGCTCGAGACTATCTCCAAAAGTTGTTCAGCATTGGTGGTTAAATATTCTTCAGTTTGAGAGATGACACTGAAGTTGTCAACCAGAAAATCTCGCGTTATTTCGCGCAATGGCTCACAGTGGTATTTGCCAGCAAAGCCGTGAAGCGCAATGCCGTTTGACAAATTCAGATTTTGCTGAAGAAAACGACAACCTAATTCTTTGAGTTCATCTACATTGAAGTAGTCAGCGGCTACGATTAACGCTTCGACATTATTGTTCGTCAGCTGTACTTTACTTGTGTACAAAAACGTTAGAAAGTCGTCCATTCGATCCGCGAGTCGCGTAGGACATTTTAACTCGATGACAGCCTGGTCTCGCTCTTTCATGTTTGTCGTAAATAGACTATGGAAGTACGGGCAACTCGAGGCCAAGACCACTTTATGAACGTCGAATTGATTTTCCTCTAAGCTCAATGTCGCGTCGCATAATGTCCCGTCCTTTCGGAATTCGTTGAGCTGATGCAGCATTTTCGTTCCACGTTTTGCAGTTGTGTCTGCTTCGAACAAATCGTCTTGTTCAAGGCTTTCCATCGACGTTCTGGTAGCGACCCGACAATCATCGCCAAGCATACTGTACTTGGTTGGTTAGAAACGAGACGATACAGAACAACTAAAATATTTTTCTCAGGGGAGCTCCAATCATTCCAAACCATTCAAATGCAAATGATTTTTTCACAAACGGAAGTGAAATAAGGAACACCTGATGCGCAAAGGTAAGAAATCAACACACTGCACAAGTAAAGACCCGCCCAATTGATATATTAAAATCACAGGAAACCCGAAATCTTGAAATTGTTCTCAAGTGCTTGATATTTACGCGAAGCAATCGAGAACTGAATCCGGACGGAAAGGATTCAGATATTTTTAATCAGCCTGTTGTAGTTCAGTCTGTGAATATTTTAGATCCAGAAGCGAAAATATTCTACCGGTACCTGACGTATGTCAAGAAACGTAACTCCTTTTTTGGGATTATGCAATTGCAATTATGGAAATTAGAGTGAAAAAGAAAAATTCGAATTATAAACTTTATCAATAAACATGCCATTGTGGTATTCCGTTTTGATAAGACTATTTGTGTAAGCGTGAATTTCTTAATATGGGGAAAACAAATACACATATTAGGATATTAGTACACCTATTAAGTGTTACTAACGGTGATATTTGATCCAATTTCAGGGTGTGTTTTTCGCCGATATATCAAGTCATGAATTATCTTGAAGAGGTTCTTCTGACATGCTGTAATATAAAAGTGGCGTGCTGCGCGTAGGCAGTGTAGAAACAACAATCGAAATATAGTAAGGTTAGATATACTGCCGAAACAGAGAACGTAGGAATCTAACGTTAGATTCCTACGTTCTCTGTTTCGGCAGTATATCTAACCTTACTATATTTCGAATGCTGTAATATAACTTTCTTGTTGCAGAAACAGCGGGCTAGCGGGCCAGCTCAAACATGTTCAATGTTTCACACGAAGCTTCATGCTGTTCACCACGGGTGCTTCACGTGGACAGGTCGTGAACAACAAGAGGTTCACACGAACCTAACCAACACTGACGAAATACAAGTTATTTACTCAAGGAGCTGATTTTAAAAAAATACCCACAGACGACAGATAAAAAAAAAACCAACTCAAGAATATTACCATAATTTAAACTTTTGCCAAAAATGTGTTGGCAAAGAATAGTTTGTATCAGGGAAACTCTCGACGTCCCCGGCCCGATCGAGAATCAAGTAGACTAAAACTAAAAGGACATTTTAAAATGTAATATGATTAATATTCAGCCAGAGATTTATAGATAGATAGATAAAATTTTTATTTAAGCAGAATAACCCTGTCAGCATAAAATATACGCTGGTATCAATAGGGGTCCTACTAAGTTCAAAATCATTAAAAATACATATATACAAAATTCCGAGCCATGCAGCTATGAATGATTCACTTAGGTTGTGTTGACACAGCGCAACTCCGATATTAACCTTGACTTTCTCTTGACTTGAAAAACAATACTAACAGACCAGACCTTAATTGGCCGTTAGTGCATCAGCAGGTATTAAAAGCTCGGGCTGGGTTATTTGTATAAATTGCATGTTACAGGCGGTGAATGACAGAGGTCGAACTGTTGCCTGGGCACGAGACCTAACAAAGCTTTTTCGGGTAGTAATTATAACTAGCAAGCTTTTTCTTGTTTTTGTGTTGTTTACGCTTCTTGTTGGCATCACGTACGAAAAACACTTGACTTTGTGATATCTGTCACATCAAACATCTAGGCGACTTTGGGGCTAGCAGACTTTCTAGCAGACTTCTTCCTAAGCAATTTACCAAATCACTTCCAGGCAAAAAAATTAGTTATTCCTGAGGCAGACACCGATATACCGACAATAGTCACAATAATTAAGTCAACGGAGCCGCTGTTGTATTAAACTTTTCTTAATCGATGTTTAATTAATCATAGCAGATCATAGCATAGTGGAAATTTCACTATTAGTTCGTATTTACAATTGCGGTAAGTTCTTAACCAACGTTATTTCAATATTTGTAAATTAACGTTTTACCAAAATGGCATAAAATTATATATAGGATTTATTTGTGTTCGATGACGTCATAGTGACGTCACTAAATCAGGGAATTTTAGGGAATTATGGTAAAGACACGACATCAGAGGATAACAAGGGATACAAGGGTAAAGTACCACTATATCCACTATAGTCCATATATATGTAGGAATATCTAAAATGGCGAACGTCATGAAAAAAAGTTCTTGTTGTATTTCTTCTATTTTCTTGTACAAGTCGTCTTTGGCCGGAGTATATTACTAACTATCCGTGTAAAACGCAATCATGGCGAACTAACCGTCGACAGGATTGACGCGTGACCGAGCCGAGCCGTTGGCTTTTAAATAAAGGAATTTTAGCGACCGGTGAGTCGGTGACCAAACCACAGAGAAGAGAAGACATAATCAAACAATGTCGAAAGCGACCAAGAGAAAACACGTTACTCGAGAAGTCCTTGATGATTTTGTCACACCAGAGGATAAACAGATTATTGTCAAGGTAGGGACACTGAAACATGGTTTGAGAAGTTAAAGATGCTATTTTATAATTTTAACCATTTTTATTAACATTCAATTCAACATTTTAGATCGTTGGAAGTCGAGGGAATAACCTCCATGAAGCAGAAACTCCAACAGGAGATCATTTTCTCATAAGCATGCCTTCAAAGTTCAGAAAAAATGTTTGGATCAAGAGAGGTAACATGGCCACACACCCCCCCCCCCCCCCCCCCCCCCCCCCACACACACCCCTGGGCTGTGACTATTTGACCAACAGCAAGTCTAAAATATCTAATCCCAACTCAAAAGAGTACCGTATATGGAAAAACAAAGAAGAAGAAAATCAAACGAAGTTACAAAAGCAATCCATTGGAGACAAGAAACTCAACATTACTGAATACAATGGCCTAAAATGACCAGCTGTTGGTCAGATAGTCATTTTCATAGTCAAGTATAAACCTAATGCCAACCCTTTAAGATATTTGGAAGAAGAAAAACAAAGAAGAAAAATCAAAGAAAGTTATAAAAGTGACCTGGTGGAGACTGGAAACCCTGGCCAACATCACTGTTGAATACAATAACCTAAAATTACTGTTTCTTTTAGGAAACTTTGTAATTGTTGACCCCATCGCAGAAGGCAATAAAGTATGTGCAGAAATTGTACATATATTGTATCCTGAACAAGTAAAGCATCTGAAGAAAGAAGGCTTATGGTTAGTGTCCAATGAATAATATAGAAACTGCAGATGAAAAATACATATAATATAGTTGTGGCCTTTCTGAAAGGTGGAAGAATAATTAAGAAAACACAAGGGCACCTACCGTAAATAAGTACAATCCATGTGGAAGATAAAGTAATTATCACAATAATTTTATTTTCAGGCCAGAGAAGTTTATGGAAAAACCAGCTGATCAAAATGGACATTTTAAACTAACACCACCCAATACCACAGTGTATGAGCAATTGGCTTAGCCAAACTAGATTTATATAATTGCCATTGTTATGTTGAATTTAATATACTTTGATAATTCTACTATTGCAGAGCTGCAAACTGAAAAACATTTTTATTCTGTGTATGTGTCTTTTAGAAAAAATCCAGATTTTTGTTCTGACAGTGAAAGTGAAACAGATGAAGATAGTGATCTATTTGTAAACACAAATCATCTCCAATCATTGGTTATTTGTTCAGACTCAGATACCAGTGACGAAAACAGCGATGAAGAAGAAACTGAGCCGAAAGATATAACTGATAATAATAATATGAATAAAATAGAATAAACATGCTCTTTGGCATTTGATTTCATAGCAAATAAAGATTATATGCATATCTGTGTTCTGCCTTTTGAGTCCTCCCCCAATATTTTCTATCTGTTGATGGTGGTTGCACTTTCCCTTGGCATACTGTAGCCTGTGAACAGGCTCTGCCCACAGGTTAAGGCATACTGTTAAAAAACCTATAGCTTACATGGGGTTCTCAACATTAGTATTTTGAAAGCCCCTTTGAAAATTTGGCCATACAGGTCCCCCTCAAATGGTTAGTTTACATACTTCCCAGGGGAGGGTGTTAATCTGTGTGCAGTCAGAATTTTGTGAAGCTACTCAATTTACTAGTACTGTACCATTCACTCAATAGAAGTGTTGCACCTTATCCTCTGCATGGTTTCTGACAATTACAGCATAAGATACAAGCATGTGTGTACAGTACCTTTTTAACCAGGGTTTTTCCAGCTGTGGTGCAGGCTACTGGATGGGGGGGGTCCTTGTCACCAAACAATCCACCGCGGTATTACCACATACATCCATAACACACTAAATAAAACACCATTTTACATTGTCATAAAGAATGTTTTAAGAGTTAAAATAAGTTTTATGTACCTTTGTACCGTGAAAGGTCCTTTCTGTAGTGTCGTCCTGAACGATGGAAATTAGTGTATCCATAGCCCAACAGAGCGCATGTCAAAGCTGTAGCAACCGCGTGAAAGAGAAACAGTCGTCGTGTTCGTTTTTTTATTATTTCGTTAATTTTATTGGAAGATTTTGTTTTTATGTGTGATTTGGAGGGAATTTTCTGTGGTTATTCAAGGCTAAATTATTAAACGATGCCGGAAATGGATGGCGAAGAAAGTGGTGATGATGAGGTTGCTCAAACTATGAATGAAGTGGAAAATATGAGCGAAGATGAGGACGAAGAAAATGGCAGTTTTTCTGAATCTGAAGAGTCGTCGACATCAGGTATATAGAGTTCCTTCACTGGAAAAATAAAGTTTGGTTTATTTTATGGTTATATGTGGGTCATGTAAATATCTATGCATAGCCAATGGCTGTATTTACTAATCTGTCAGACTGACGTTCAAATCAGGATATTGTTATATTTACAATCGTTTGGCTCGAGTGTTTGACCATTCTTGTTTTAATATTTCTTAAGGGGATGAAGTGGAAAACGAGAAAAGACGAGAGCAATGTCTTCATGAAATGAGGGATCTTGAAAAACAGTTTTTAAATATCAAAGAACAGTATGTATAACACAATATGTCAGCAGTATATGGAGGGAATTTCAAAACTACTTTGTAGGGGTGGGGTGGGGGCATGTAACTCCAGTTATATATAGAGCTCACTGGGTGGGGGTAGGTGGCTTACCAGTTCACTCCTAGCTTCTTACCAAACTACCAGTAACTTTATTTACACTGGTCCAGTATAAAGGGCCATCTTGGTCCTCCAGTAAGGACCATTCGTCATTGGTTCTCCAGTAAGGGCCATCCCTCATTGGTCCTCCAGTAAGGGCCATCCCTCATATTGGTCCCCCAGTAAGGGCCATCCCTCATTGGTCCTCTAGTAAGGGCCATCCCTCACTGGTCCTCCAGTAAGGGCAATCCCTCATTGGTCCTCCAGTAAGGGCCATCCCTCATATTGGTCTTCCAGTAAGGGCAATCCCTCATTGGTCCTCTAGTAAGGGCCATCCCTCACTGGTCCTCCAGTAAGGGCAATCCCTCATTGGTCCTCCAGTAAGGGCAATCCTTCATTGGTCCTCCAGTAAGGGCCATCCTTCATTGGTCCTCCAGTAAGGGCCATCCCTCATTGGTCCTCCAGTAAAGGGTCATCCCTCACTGGTCCTCCAGTAAGGGCCATCCCTCATTGGTCCTCCAGTAAGGACCATTCCTCATTGGTCCTCCAGTAAGGACCATTCCTCATTGGTCTTTCAGTAATGGCCATCCCTCATTGGTCCTCCAGTAAGGGTCATCCCTCGTTGGTCCTCCAGTAAGGGCCATCCCTCATTGGTCCTCCAGTAAGGACCATCCCTCATTGGTCTTCCAGTAATGGCCATCCCTCATTGGTCCTCCAGTAAGGCCCATCCCTCATTGGTCCCAGAAAAAACCTGTGGTGTTTGATAGAGTAAAACAGGGAAGCACATGCACATTTCTTTTTTAAAATCATTTAGATTATACAAAGAAAGAATTAGTCAAATTGAAAAGAAGTTAGAAACTGTTGAAGAAGGTATCTTGACTAAAACAGTCCATAATTTTATTGATGGTTTATTGCGTATTCTCTGGCTAATGCCAAAGAATTTTACAACATGTTAAGGGGAGGTTGTCTAAGCAAAAAATAAATTGTGCATGAATGTAATTTTATTATGTTTTCCCTCCCATTAAGATAGTGCAGAAGAGTACCTTGATCCATTGTTTAAACTTGAAGAAATGTGCAAGATTCGACAAGAAGTTGCAGGTAAAATGCCATTGTATAAAATATACAATTTACCATATGTAAAAAGCTACACCTACAAAAGAATAAGCTGTGCAATGTTTGTTGTTATCTTATTTAACATTATTTTTTTTATGTTTCTTTTTAGATATTTTAAAGGACTGCAAAGTAAGTAGTTTAGAAGCAGAATGCCATACTGGTAAACTGTGAATGATACCTTTTGTGCTTTGCATTTTATTTTTTTGCTGTTCTGAGCGTTTGACCCCCACAACTGTGGTCCTAAAATTAAGTTACTGTACTTATTATTCCATTTAGTTAAAAAATGTTGAGAATAAGTTTATAGCTGAAGGCCAAGCAACAACTCAGTACTTTGAGGTAAGAACTAAATAAGTATTATATTTATACTTTAACTCTTTCCCTATAAGACCACCCCAAACCAGCCACTTTGCTATTTTACTGTCTAACACCAGACAATTTTACTTGTCAAGTGAGAATGCCTAGGAGGGAAATGGTTAAACTGGAAAACAGTGGCAACAAAATATTATATACAAATAAGTGTTAATCTGTAGTGCTGTAACTTTATTCAATAGAGCGAAAAGAATGCTCTGATGGAGATCATGAAAGTTGATCTGGAAGAAAAGATTAGGAAATTAGAGGAAGATCGTCATAATTCAGACATTAGTGCTGGTATGAAAAACAATAATATAGTATTGTACATTATTCTTAAAAAATTTTTTTGCCAGTTTTTCATCATTTTATACATGTACTGCAGTACTGTCCAATATTATCTGTTGATTTCAGATTTATGGTTGGAATCACAAAGTGTCAAAAAACATAAGAAGTCATCTGATGGGTATTTTACTGAAAAAAGGAAAAAGCCCATTACCGTCTCAGATATCCTTTGTTGTATACTATATAAAGGACTGGGGGCTAATCATCCTTACTTGCAGCCAGTGGCTGAATTGCGAAGGACGCAGATCAACATGGCAGTGTCGAGGCATATCAAAGGCGCTATAAGCAGCCGCCAATGACACAGTTCATACCACAGATCACAGCTAAGATGTTAGGCGTTGATTTTATGGAGGGAGGAAAACCGGAGAACCCTGCGAAAAACCCTCGAAGCACAGGAGAGATCAACTACAACTCTACTCACATGAGTCCAAGCCCAACAACAGGGTCATTCCCAAGTGGTCACCCATCCAAGTACTAACCCCGTCTAACTGGGCTTAACTTTTTGGCAAGAGGCAGCGTGCTAACAGCACGTCACCACCTGTGCCCCCCTATAGAATATATGTTTGTATTATTAGCAATACAGTACATTTGCAGTCAAGAAATCTCTTAATTTACATTCCTTAACTATTTGTACGTCCATATATTGTGTACATGCTTCGAGATATGGATATTTATGAAGACTGGGCAGCCATCAGAAGGGTAAAAACGAATTAGGCTTTTAATCAAAATACGTTATAAACCATTATAAAGTTTAATATTATGTAAATATTTTTAATAGGCAAAAGGGGCTTTATCCAGAAGAAAATCTGAAAGTTAGTGAACATTTTTATTTATTTTACTGGTCTAATTTAAACGTCAATTCACATCAGTTTTACTGCAGGCATCTTCAATGTATTGTGCACCCTCAAAGCTGACCTAGCTATGTTCAAGTTTTCTAATACTGTTTTCTTTGCATTCTTAATAGGCCACAGTGGTAATCAAGGAGGTAAGATAAATAAAAAAACTATTTTTAATTTGGTATTGTGCAAGGCTCTTTATTCACAAGTACCTGCACTTCTTCTGTAGGAAAGATTTTTGGAGGAGAAAGCAAAACTCCTTATAGTGCAAGATACGAAGATGGCAAATTATTCTATGAAGGAGAATGGTATGTCATTAAGTACATGTACAGTTCATTTTACAGTACATTTTGTTCACCCAGTAAAAATATGGTATTAGCTTCCATTACTCCAACACAGTGGATCCAAATTGTACTCTATAAATTACTGTTATTAATTAAGTTAGGAAATAAAAAAGGTAAAATTTCATACAGTAGTTGGTAAAATATTGGTTAGTTGATTGGAAAAGTTGTTTTTCAAATGTATTTAGTTTCCTGAAAGGAAGTCATGTTATTGTTGAAAGCAAAGGAGGTTCACCAGTGAAGTAAGTACCATAATGGTCTACACTAACATCTAAAACAGCTTAGATCTTCAAGGTTTTATCGTAATGTTTTTTTTTATTGTTCTTCTGTAGTGCCACAATAACAGGAATAAACACAGGAGAGGTATTGATGACAACATTACCGCTACTAAATGATTTTTTTTTGTTAATCTACATTGTGTATTAATTTTAATTTTATTCTCATATAGGTTTGGATAAAGAAACCACATGGGGATAGATTTAAACTTTATATAGCACAATTACAAAAAGGAAAATTCAAACTTAAAAAAGGACATTAGTTGTACTATATTCTTCAAACTACATTGTAATTATTGTATTATATTAATAACAAGCTATCTGTAACTTTTGCAATATTTTGTCAAGAAGATGTCGAAGTGTAGTAGAGTCTGACATACATGCATACTGTGGGTGTCACTCCTGATATTTTGGGGGGGGAAACAAACAAACTAAACTTGGGCAAAAACTAAATACTGTTGTGAAACTTGGCAAATCTAAATCCTCTTAAAATTTTGAGGGTATTTTTTTTGTTACTAATTCCATTTTTTTTGTAAAGACTTGTATAATATAATTATAGTAATCAGGTGAGGGCACTCAATTTACAACCAAAATTCAATAGTTTTAAGGTTGGTCCTTCGTCTATATATAGCCACGCTTCCACAAACTTACATCATTACATGAAAATTGAAAACCTTTACAATATCCTAGAGACAGACAGAGGTAAAATAATCAGGTCCTAGTGGAGGTAAAAAGATGCACATGGAGCAATCCTCACCATGAACAAATCTTTTGTTTTTTTGTGTAGTGAATGATACTTCATTATACAAAAACACTCATTGTTCTCACCATACACAAGTTTCTGAAAAAAATCATTATACACTAAAATCATGCCAGTTTACAATTTTATTCAAGCAAGTTTAATAGTTACATTAATGTATCCACGTTATACAGCTGGTATGAGTTGGTTGCTTTCTATTGTGAATTGTAAGCTTTTACTAGTCCGAATCTGAGTAGTTGTAGGAATGCTGGTAAGAAACTTGAACTTGTCCCTTGTCCCAACCAGGATTCACTTCAACTTTTGACAGCATCTCACTTTGTAAGGATGTGCGTGCACGTTGTGCAACATCTGACCAGTACGAGTCGTACCAGGTCCCCCAAACATCTACTGTTGGATTTGCTGGGTCTATTATTACAGGACCACTATACAAAGCAAGACAAATACACTTTTAAATAATCTTCTTTCATAATGTATATTATTAACGCCTTTCACTCCCACCTTGAAATTCTCCCAAACAAGTGGAAGGTGCAAAATGTGCCATGACAACCATGTTTTCACACATACATGCAGCATACATATACTGTATACATGTATTATATGAAATTATTATACAATAACAGTTACCTGTCACTTGACAGCAGAGATTGATCAATATCATTGCATGTATAATTTGATGTCCACATGATTTTAAATTTAATGCTACTGTAGTTAGCCAAATATGTCAGAACTTGGTGAAAACCATGAACAATGTTGAAAGTTCCAGGCCTACCAGCACTTTCCCAGACGTATATAGTCAAAAGCTCAAATGGATATGAAGATGGGTAACGCCAATCATCAGGAACATATATTTTCCGCCAGTATTTGACCAACCTGATCAATCTTTTCACGTTGGGCCCACACTCCTTGACAAAGTTAACTTGCCGTTCACTAAATACAGGGTCATTCCTTTTATCGAGAGGTAGTTGTTTCAGCTCATCATACAAATCTGTAAATAAATAGTTATCAGACATTTAAATAAAAATGGCAAACAGTGCTTTGTATGCTACTCTATCATTTGCTAATCCATCATTCTTGCAATTTTATCGTGGAATATATATTATTAGTTCAAATTTCACATAGTTTTCTTTGTTATTCATAAGTCTTTATCTCCCATACAAACTGAATTGAATTGTCATTATAAATGCACAGTCTATCTATATAAAGCCCTAGGCCGCACACCTTGGGAAGTATGTGGCTTAATGCCTTGGTTCTCGGTATTAACTCATGATGAATTTAATATCCTCGCAGCGAAAACAATATTTTACTTATTCGCGATGCTCATTCGTAAAATATTGTTTTCACCACTCGCACCACCCTGTAATATCCTCTATATAATTATTATAATACTGTATGTAGATCAGTTAAATGTAACCAACCTTTAATAATTATTGTATATGTCTGAATGTGGTGTTAAAGTTTTACATTACTAAGGGTCAGCTGAGTTGCAAATGATAAAAGAGCAACTAACCTTGGTGTCTGCTTAATGTTGTTGGAAATGAAGGCAGGAGATCCACTTCAATCTCATCTGATTGTGAAGTGCATTTAAAAGTGAACTTGACAGCTCTCCGTGTTGTAGTCTTCCACTCTACCTGATAATCCAGGTCTGACCTTCTTCCTAAGGCTTTAATACAATCTACAAGTTCTTGTAGAATAGTTGAATGGTATTTCTGAAACTGGTTTATAGATGTAAAACCATTGAACAACACCACAATGTCTACATCAGACTTTCCAAGAACTGCTGTGCCTTTTCCAAGAGAGCCACCCTGAAATACAACAGAATATTAATCAGTAAGGTTTATTTCTGTGAATGTGGCTAGAACATAAACTACTCTGAAATTCAAAATCTGAATTCAACATGATGAATTTCAGAATAGAAGTTTTACATTTTAAAAAGGGGTGAACCAAGGGGAGTATCATTTCCAAAAAAAAATGTACAAGATTTCTGGGATTTTGAAAATACTGCGCATATGAAAATTATTGATTTTTTTAAAAAATTCATGAGGAATTTTTGAAGATTTTCAATAATTTTCCATAAATTTCAGGGAATTTTTAGCCACGCATAAATCAAGTTAATTACCCTGGGCTAATATATATTAGCCTGGGGCAATTAACTTAAGGAGTAATTGTTTGTAAATTAACAACTGCTGTACATCAAAGAAAACCGAGGTGATCATGAACTAAAAGAGTTATTTAAGTTCACTCATGAACGTTTATATTGGAGCAAAAATAAGAAATTTGCCCTATTTTGAATGAGGGATGATGAGGATAATGAAAAATTTAGGCATTGAATCTCCC
Source organism: Paragorgia papillata (assembly GCA_035771165.1). NCBI lineage: Eukaryota > Metazoa > Cnidaria > Anthozoa > Scleralcyonacea > Coralliidae > Paragorgia > Paragorgia papillata. The sequence continues at coordinate 82,470 of JAWNZC010000007.1, forward strand.
TGTGGAGACTGTGACAGTATAAATGTGGTATTAAATCATATCATATTATAATTAGTATGTACACTCACATCCCGCGAGTCACTAATAAAGCGCCTAATTTATACCTCGCACAATCGCCGCATTTGATTCAGATATCTATAACACTTTGTCTATTACATACATACATACTTTATTTGATAAAGCAGGTTAAATACAAGTGGCAGCGTAAACCTGATTGTTATTTTACTGCCTATTAATTATACGCCAGACGATTTTACTCGTCAAGTGAGAACCCGTAGGAGGGAAAGGGTGGGCCTATGCGACGAATTTAATTCAGACTCTAAATTCAGACGAATTTAATGGTCTGTGTAAAAAGAGCGAGGATTCTGCCAAAGCGACAAAACTGCAATTATAAAAATTAATTTATATAACAGCACTAGAAATTTATGTATTTAATTCGATGCGACGTTTATAGGGCGGCGTCTAAAACGAACTTCGTGTCTTCATTGTCGAAAAACACCTGCTTTGAAGTTTCCATACCTTGACTATCCGGTTAACTGAAAAGTTATATTTCCCAGACTTCCTAAATTGGTTTTGAAGATAAAGGTATATATTATTTATAACGTCACGGCATTGATCCAAAAAGTATTGGTTTGGCTGAATATTATCATCGATAAATCTGTTCAGATCTTGTCGGCTGCTTAGATCTGGGTCGTCCAAAAAGCCACTTGTGGACGTAGTGCCTTGGAAAAGATCAAAAGATTAAAATAAATTAGAGAACGTTCATTCAATTAACACAAACCCAAATACAACATCGCCCTTAGTTAAATTGTCACAACTGCACTAAACCAACGATTGTTTAATATGCTAGAAGCTTAGTATTAAAGTAAAACTATATTTACATAATACTATAATTATTTCTAACAAAACTACCAGTCTACCACTCGTATTTATTCCTGTATAAAATGGTAAAAAGACCAAGTTATTTTCTTTACCTCCCATAATTTATGTGACCAACACTGGACGGAGATGAAACTCGTTATACTAGTACAACCCAAAGAAAGATCAGTGGCGTACAAAGGTCGAGATCGGAAAAAGAATAAAAAGCCAACAGGCTACGGACGGGGAACAGACGGGTAATTCCCCGAACCCCTCGGAAATTCCCAGAATGCAGTTTCACTTGTTTCACTGACCTCGTATATATTGAAAACGTATAAAAATTCAAAAGTTTTCTGTCCACACTATCGCTTTCGAATCGTTTTCGCTGTTTAGTAAAACGCTAAAAAGATCTACAAGGTATGAATGAAGGCGACTGATGACACAATCGTGACATCATCGTGTTCCAAAAGCTTCGTTTTTACCGTCCACAACTGGTGGCAGGACTGGCAGGCACTGGTGCAGAAAAAACAGCGTCTTCGAATATCTCCACTTTGGAGAGCGTTTTCGAAAAGCTGTTTTCGGTCACCGAAGACGCCGGATTAGTGTGGACGAAAGGAGGACCGTATCAAAACGTCTGAAGTCACAGAAATAGAAATGTAGACAGAGACTTGACCTTGCCCTATTACAAATTCAGGTGGAGTCTGCACGCAGGCTGGCCAATACTACTAGATGATAATTACATGACGAGGAAAGTTCATCATGGCTGTCTCTAATACTGGTATGAATGCGAGTGTCTTTCGCAAGGCTCTCATCCACATATCTCACCAACTTTCAAATGAAGATATTGTCAATCTAAAACGTGAACTACCACAAGCTATTCATCAAGAGAAAGAACACGGCTACCAAATCTTTCAAGAAATGATTCACTCTGGAAAACTCGCGATGTTAAAGAGAATGGAACTCGTGGTGCTATTGAAAACGATTGGTCGCACGGACTTGGCAAAGAACTTCGAGGAATGGAATGGTAAGTTAATAACCACGAAAACCTTATGGAGGGTATAAAGAATGGGGAGTGATATTAGAACAAATGTTATTTTATTTTACAGGCAAGGAAGAAATACAATGCAGACCTGACACTGTCTTTTTACCAGGTATTAAAGCCAGCTTAGTACACTTATGCATTAATTTTTAGTATGAGCCAGGTTTTAATATTATATAATGCTCACCATACAATTTTCAGTGCTCCAGACTTTTTCTACACCATAGATTTCATCATTACCATATAGATTTGATCTGCACCATAGATTTTACCTGCACCATAGATGTTATCTACACCATAGATTTTATCACCACCATAGATTTCATCACCGCTGTAGATTTTATCACTGGTCACCATAGATTTTATCAGCACCATAGATCTTATCTGCACCATAGATCTTATCACCACCATAGACTTTCTCTTTTGATTATCTCTATCTTGACTCTTTTTAGATGCAACAGAGTTTCTGGATGAAGATGGCAAAAGTATCAACCTATCCAAGCAGAAATTGTCAGATGATGAAATTGTATGCAGGCTTTCCTCTGTCAAATCAGATGAAGTGGAAAAGATTGATCTAAGTGAAAATAATGTTGGTCCAGATACACTCCAATGCCTAATTAACAATTTTCATAACATAAAACATCTTAACCTTCGCCGTTGTAAGCTCAGCAAACCAGAATTGATTGATCAAGTGAAAGAAGTGATAGAAAACTTATCAAATTTAGAAATTATTGATCTGTATGAAAATAATTTAGCAGACAGTGGGATTGAAAGTCTGATTCCTTGTCTAAAAAATGCCAACCATTTGAAAGAAATAATTTGTGGAAAAAACAAGATAACAACGAAAGGATTAGAAGCACTTAATAGAAGATTAATTAGTGAAGATACAACTAATTTTCAAATAGAAGCATTAAATTTAGCTAGTAACAAGCTAGACAAGAACAGTTTAGAAGCTTTACGCGAAACAATCCTTAGATTTCCGAGCTTAAAAGAGTTTGATATTGCCCACAACAACTTGGGTTGCATCGCCACTGAAATCATCAAATGCTTACCAAAGTCATTAGAAAAGTTGTCTTTAAAGAATTGTAATTTGGTATATGATGAAAAAAATCTTTCAAATGCACTGCTAGCATTACCCAATTTAGTTTCCCTTAACTTAGGAGAAAACGACTTAGGGGCAGCATGTGTCAACATTGTTGCACCATTATTGCAAAACAACAAGCGGTTTGAGGAATTGCGACTGTATAAATGTAAAATCCTGTCTGATGGTATGATTGCATTAAGTAGACCCTTATGTGAGCTCAAATATTTAACTGTTTTGACACTTTCCAAGAACAACATAGAGAAAACTGGTGCTAAAGCTTTAAGTGAAGCTCTTCCATACTTGAATGAACTAACAGATTTGTGGTTATCAGACAATGATCTGCATGATGATGGCCTGATTATTTTGGTCCCTGCACTTACAAAGCTGGCAAAACTAAAGATTCTTGCATTGAATAATAATCAAATTAGTGACGAAGGTGCAAAAGAATTGGCAAAACCACTACAAAGTTTTGAATCATTGGAAAAGTTGTATCTGTATGACAACATGATAGGTGATTGTGGTATTATAGCTATTTTAAAAAGCTTAAATATGATTGCTGCAAACCTTACAAATCTTGTTCTTAATAGCAATCTCATTGAGGAAACAGGAGTATATCGTTTAATAAATGCACTAAATACTTCCAAAATGAAAAACCTCAAAGAGGTGTCGATTCATAATAACTCATTTTCAGGAGAAGTTAAACACCAATTGGAAAAACTATCAAAGAAACATGGAGTTATTATCACTTCATAAGATACAGTAAAACTAAATGTCAACAGAGAAATGTTCACAAAAAAAAATATAATAGAATTGTTGTCGTCCAATCAAGACCTGCATGCATTCAAACCATGTTCTCTTTTTTCAACTGTAGCTTAATTATTGTATGTCAGTTAAAATGTAATAAGGTCAAAAGCTTATAATTTAACTTACATGTTACTGTCTTGAAATACAATTAGCATAGTAGTCTTCAGATTATAAATTAAACTATCATTGGTTTTCCAATTTTGTAGTTTGTTGTGGTGTAACAAAACACAAAAAGTTGGGGTTTTTTCTCAGTACCATTTCATTGTGACACATAATCAATAATGTGATATGCTTGGCTTCTGTCCAAGCTCAAACATGCACATTTTTGTTATACAGCAAAATATCTTTCTAAAAATTTACATAGGGAAACTTCGGTAGGTAGCTCAGGCTACACAATAAGATAAATGAACATGTGTTCACTGAGGTAAAATAATCAGGTCCTAGTGGAGGTAAAAATATGTCACATGGAGCAATCCTCACCATGAACAAATCTTTTGTTTTTTGTGTAGTGGATGATACTTCATTAATACAAAAACATTGATTGTCCTCACCATGCAGTTTCTGAAAAAGTCATTACACTAAAATTGTGCCAGGTTTTATTTTCACAATTTTATTCAACCAGGTTTAATAGTTACATTAATGTATCCATGTTATACACTGTTGTCTGGTATGAGTTGGTTGCTTTCTATTGTGAATTACTTTTACTAGTCTGAATCTTGGTTGTAGGAATATTGGTAACTGCTGTTGTCCTATCACCAACAAGGATTCATTCCAACTTTTGACAGTGTCTTGCTCTGTAAGGATGTGCGTGCTCGTTGTGCAACAACTGACCAGTACGGGTCAGACCAGGTCCTCCAAACATCTACCGTTGGATTTGTTGGGTCTATTATCACAGGACCACTATACAAAGAAAGGCAATAAATACACTTCTGTAAGTAATATTTGAAACATGTCAGCTGAGCAGCAGTGTTTTATCAGATATATACTAGACACAAGGTGTGCAAGCTGAGTGTTTTATATCTGATAAAACACGTAATGCGAATGTTTTAAATAACTTCTAAAATCTATTTTGTAATTTCATTGGCAAAGTAATTTTGAAAAACAGCATTGTCTAAATCGAGAAAACAATTTAATATGTAAATCAAGAGAAATCTATATCACATATATAGACCCTCATTAAACATGAATTTTCTTTGTGTTTTCCTCATGAATTATTAATGTTTAGAATGTATATTATTAACCCTTTCACTCCCACCATGTCTGGAGGTCTCTCTATGACAAGTAAAATTGTTTGGTGTTACAGTAGATGGAGTAAAATAACTTATAGAAAATGGTTGGTAACGATATACAGTATTTATATATCCCAAGAAGCCAGTATACCCAGCAGCTGGGAGACTTATTGAAAACAGGACATTGGTCATAAGTTGAAAGAATTGGAATTCTTCCAAACAAGTGCAAACTGTGCCATGACATAAGCAAGCATGCATATACTTTATACTGTACATGTATGATATGAAATTATGTTATAAAAACAGTTACCTGCCACTCAGCAGAGATCCATCAATCTTGTCACCTGTATAATTCGATGTCCACTTGATTTTAAATTTAATGCTACTGTAGTTAGCCAAATATGTCAGAACTTGGTGAAAACCATGAACAATGTTGAAAGCTCGAGGACTACCAGCTTTTTCCCAGGCATATATGGTCAAAAGCTCAAATGGATACGAAGATGGGTAATGCCAATCATCAGGAACATATATTTTCCGCCAGTATTTGACCAATCTGATCAGTCTTTTCAAATTGGGCCCACGCCCCTTGACAAAGTCAACTTGCCGTTTACTAAATACAGGGTCACTCCTTTCATTGTGAGGTAGTTTCTTCAACTCATTATACACATCTGATTCTGTAAATAAATTAATAGTGTCTCAGACATTTAAAGATATGGCAAACAGTGCTTTGTCTGCTACTCCATATATCATTTGCTAATCCATAATTCTGGCATTAAAATTTTACCATGGAATATATATTATTCTTATGAAAAGCATGCTCTGATTGGCTGGTCCCCATGCATTTATAAGAGTACGAAGATCATGAATGATGTAAAATGGCGTGGAGTGGCGTAGAATGGTGTCACCAGCTGGTGGGAAAAGCTAGTGAACTTTCAAAACTATCCCACTTTTAGTTTGTTTTTTTCTTCATATTAATTTTTATAAAAAAACAAAAAACATACATCTCCTGTGTGTATGTACTCTTATAAAGGTATGCTTGACATCATTTGAACATGAAAGAAGTGTAAAAGCACTCAGCTATCGCTTCATGCCTCTACTCAACATCTTTCGTGTTCAAATGACGTCAAACATGCCTTTATAAGAGTCCTCACTAGTGATTAAGATATCGATGAAGTCATTTACCAATATTTTTGCATTGAATCCATATAATAAAAAGAAAATTACACAGTGGCTTGAATTAGATACAAATTCTTCACGTGATGAAAACAATATTTTACTTATTTTGCTACAGCTCATTCATAAAATACTGTTTTCACCACTTGAAGATAAAATCCATATCTTCACACCACCATGTAATATCCTCTCTATTAATACTGTAGATCAGTTAAATGTACCAATCCTTTGTATGACAGAATCTGCAGGTGTTTAAGTTTACAGTAAGATGCACCTGAGTTGCAAGTGACAAAAGAGCAACTAACCTTGTTGTCTGTCTAATACTATTGAAAATGAAGGCAAAAGATCTACTTCAATCTCAGGTGATTGTCGAGTGCATCTAAAAGTGAACTTGACAGCTCTCCGTGTTGTAGTCTTCCACTCTACCTGATAACCCAAGTCTGACCTTCTTCCTAAGGCTTTAATACATTCTACAAGTTCTTGTAGAATATCTGAATGGCATTTCTGAAACTGGTTAAGAGATGTAAAACCATTGAACAACACCACAATGTCTACATCAGACTTTCCAAGAATAGCTGTGCCTTTTCCAAGAGAGCCACCCTGAAATACAACAGAATATTAATCAGTAAGGTTTATTTCTGTGAATGTGGCTTAAGAACATAAACTACTCTGATTAATTCAAAATCTGAATTCAACATGATGAATTTCAGAATAGAAATTTTACATTTTAAAAAGGGGAGTATCATTTCCAAAAAAAAAATGTACAAGATTTCTGGGATTTTGAAAATACTACTTAAAAAATTCATGAGGAATTTTTGAAGATTTTCAATAATTTTCCAGAAATTTCTGGGAATTTTTAGGGACTTCTATCAATTTTCAAAGATTTTTAAAACGTTTTATTTTCCCAACCACACAAATCAAGTTACCGTAATTGCCCTGGGCTAATATATATTAGCCTGGGGGAATTAACGTAATTTATGCATGGTTGGGAGTAATTATTTATAAATTAACAACTGCTGTACATCAAAGAAAACTGAAGTGATCATGAACTAAAAGAAGAGTTATTTATGTTCACTCATGCATGTTTATATTGGAGCAAAAATAAGAAATTCACTCTATTTTGAATGATGAGGATAATGAAGAATTTAGGCATTGAATCCCCATGTGGAGTATAAATGTGGTATTAAATCATATATTATTATTTATAATTAGTATGTACACTCCAGTGATGTTTTCCAAATTTTAGAAGTGGGGGAACACTCACTGAAGTCAAATGGGCAGGCCACTGGTTGTAAAATTAAATGGGTGTGGCTCCTGTCGTGAAAGTTAATGGTGTGTGAAAAGACTACTAAAACCCTGGCTCAGACTAGCTGGTTGGCTAACTTGGTTGAAAAACGAGTACACTCATTGACTCAAAGCAAAAATAGTGCGGTGTTGAATGGTGTTGTACTACGTTTAATTTTTGTTAGGGGGAACAGCATTCCCCCACCGTAATTTTTGTCTGGGGGAACACCATTCCCCCACATTCCCCCTGAAAAACATCACTGGTACACTCGCATCCCACGAGTCACCGATTTCCCTGCAAGATTATAGATAGGCCCACCCTTTCCCTCCTACGGGTTCTCACTTGACGAGTAAAATCATCTGGCATATTACATGTAATAGGCAGTAATGCTTTATCAAATAAAACATGTATGTATGTATAAATAGACAAAGGGTTATAGATATCTGAATCAAATGTGGCGATTGTGCGACATATAAATTAGGTGTTTTATTTGCCCTATGCGATGAATTTAATTCAGACTCTATGCACCTATCAATGTTAGTCCCGAGGGGGGGGGGGGTCGGGCAAGGGGTGGTGTTTTGATCAAAATGCATGTCCTCAGGGTCAAGATTTTGACACTGAATTCTCCCCAAGGGTGGGGTACTTTGGTCAATTTTGATTGTAGCCGAGGAAGACTGTGCATGAGTTTGTTGCTGCTAGCTTTCATTCTGCTGTCAAAATGGAGTCATCACAAGAGCCTGAGGTAATTTAAGCATATCCAACACCTTATTAAGTTTAATACATGCATCTGTTGATATTTATCAGTGATGAAATATTTATAATTTCTTATCTTTTGATTCTTTTTTGCAAAATATTACTGTAAAAACTCATTGATCTTTTGAGATGTTGTTTGTTGACAATATCTGTAGTCTGTGGAGATATATATCATCTCACTTTTGGTTTATACGTATATTTACTTGTCATAGCACAGCTAATAGGGTGGGCATATTTGATCATTTTTGACGTGGAATTTTGTCCCAAGGGAGTGGCATTTGAAAATTTTTAAAGATAAAATGTCAAATCCCCACCCTTTGACCGACCCCCCCTCCCTCGGGACTAACATTGATATGCACTAAATTCAGACGAATTTAATGGTCTGTGTAAAAAGAGCGAGGATTCTGCCAAAGCGACAAAACTGCAATTATAAAAATTAATTTATATAACAGCACTAGAAATTTATGTATTTAATTCGATGCGACGTTTATAGGGCGGCGTCTAAAACGAACTACGTGTCTTCATTGTCGAAAAACACCTGCTTTGAAGTTTCCATACCTTGACTATCCGGTTAACTGAAAAGTTATATTTCCCAGACTTCCTAAATTGGTTTTGAAGATAAAGGTATATATTATTTATAACGTCACGGCATTGATCCAAAAAGTATTGGTTTGGCTGAATATTATCATCGATAAATCTGTTCAGATCTTGTCGGCTGCTTAGATCTGGGTCGTCCAAAAAGCCACTTGTGGACGTAGTGCCTTGGAAAAGATCAAAAGATTAAAAGAAATTAGAGAACGTTCATTCAATTAACACAAACCCAAATACAACATCGCTCTTAGTTAAATTGTCACAACTGCACTAAACCAACGATTGTTTAATATGCTAGGAGCTTAGTAAGTAAAACTATATTTACATAATACTATAATTATTTCTAACAAAACTACCAGTCTATCACTCGTATTAATTCCTGTATAAAATGGTAAAAAGACCAAGTTATTTTCTTTACCTCCCATAATTTATGTGACCAACACTGGACGGAGATGAAACTCGTTATACAACCCAAAGAAAGATCAGTAGCGTACAAAGGAGTCGAGATTGGAAAAAGAATAAAAAGCCAACAGGCTACGGATGGGGAACAGACGGGTAATTCCCTACCCTGGGTGCCAGAGGTTCTTCCACGCTCGTAGGGACAATGGGGATACGGGAGGACACCAGGCGGTAAATTTGCAAGGCGAGCGGGAAGAACCTCTGGAACACCGAGCCGTTTCTCTGATCGCGCCGAGCCAATGAAAAGGTTGTCTGGGTCAGTACGTTCCAAAATCTGGACGTAAGACGTTGATTGGTCAAGCGAAGGATCTTTTTTTTAATAATAAGTTTCATTGGCTATCGTACACCTCTATTAATAACATGAGTGTAATATTCAGCACCGTCTAGAAGGTGCAGTCATCAGCAGTGATTTCCTTGTATATATATTCTCTCTCTGTTTAAATTTTTGGAGCCTATACTTTCGCTTCACGTTGATATACAACTCACTTTTTTTGGAATGCCTTTGCTCTCTAGTGAGGATTTTTTTGATTGCGTGGGAAAAGTCTTGACTCGTTACGAGCTCAACGAGCATCAAAGCGTTCAGCGACGAGACGTCTTCGTCATTGAAAATATATATAACAACCAACAAGATAGCATCGTTGAAAATATATATCCTGTACGTATGTTGTTAGAAATCTATAAGCTTTCATTTGAAGTGTAGTTCAAGTCGTTCAAGTTCCTGTGTTTAATATAATTAAATATCTGAAATTCTATAACCGACTTCATGTGAGACGTTAAGTAAATAAATATTAATTTATTATTGAGTGAACATTTTGGACATTTGAAAAAGTTCCATATAACCCAGAAACATAAGCCATACATCAAAGGGAAGCTTATGAAATTTATAACAACATACGTACAAGTTATCGTTCAACAATGCATAGTTTGGAAGTTATAACTGTCTGAGTGTCTGCATGACAAGTAACAGACGGCGGATTTCAAAGTTTATAGTGAATATCGGGCAGCGTCACTTCGCCCGAACTAAAATCAAACCAGTTTTATTAAATTTGAGCAATTTTTAGTGGTCTAATGTATAGAAGACTGTCGAGACGATAGCATTATTACTTATTTGAGAAATACAAAATAGAGTTGACTCTGGATTATTAAAATATCATTACCCGTACGGCCCTCGGGAACGGCGGTTTCAAATTTCAAATCAAAACAGTAAAACACGGCTCGGTGTTCCAGAGGTTTATCCAACCTCGTACCCAGGGTCTTATCTCCGAAAAGACCCTGGTTGCGGCTGGTCACGTGCCGCCTAAACAAATTTTAAATCATGGGAGGGGTGGTTAGCTTTAGTAAGCTGCACACTCAATGACAATGCTACAACAAGTCCAGTTTTTAATACTCATATTCTTAAATCTGATATTAGATTTAGGCGAACTATAAAGTTTACTGAAAGAATGAAAAACGCGATTCAACAACTGCATTTACCTGACTTTCTGTTGATGACAAATGCGCGTGAAAGGACAGTACTAGTCGGCTTGATATTGTATAGTTGCAATCTTTCCTGAATCGCTTCTTTCGGCACTTTTCGCCGCGGTTATCGGGGCATTGGCTGAAATGTCAATGCATTTTTTGATGCGAGAGAAAGCGGTTTGGCTCTCGCAAACCAACGTCTTGAACTTTGTGAAATTTTTTAATCTTCTTTCACATGGCCTTTAGATTAAACGAGGAAGAGCACTCGTCGCAAGGAAGTCTTTTACCGTAAGGCATTTCGGCCAAATAATGCAGTTCAAAATTTGCCTTGTTGTACAAATGCTTAAGGTACTTCACAGTTCACATCACCAACACTGCGATGAAGTGACAGGACTCATTTGGAAAACAGTGTACTCACTGAAATGACTATCCTGTATAAATATTTTGTAAATAAATAAATAAATAAAGTCGACACGCATTCGACGGTGCATTTAATAGTCGATTCGAGTCGATTGGTATATCTTCTTCGGGATTTCTTTGGATCGACATGATCTTTTGTTCTTCGACGACGTACACCAAAGAAGAAAGCGAGATATGTTTTGTCAACACCGAGTACGTTTGTTTTTTGTTGTTTTCATTTCAACAGATATTTTGCGATCAACAGCCTGGCGCCAGACAACGACGCCAGACGTAATATATTATTTGTATAAACAAAACGGTGAAGCGGTTGTAATTGTGCCTTTGTCACTCCTCCCTGAGTATTTTTTAAATCGTTAATTGAAAACCCCCCAATTTTTAGGGGGCACGTGACCAGCCGCAACCAGGGTCTTTTCGCAGCGGTGGGCGGAGCAGCGGAGATAAGACCCTGGGTACGAGGTTGAGGTTTATCGCGCTCGCCTTCCGGGTTGGCCCCTCCCACTTTACCGCCTGGCTTCCTCGTGCGTCCCCGTTATCCCCCACGAGCGTCGAAAAACCTCTGGCACCCAGGGTAGTAATTCCCCGAACCCTCGGAAATTCCCAGAATGCAGTTTCACTTGTTTCACTGACCTCCGTATATATTGAAAACGTATAAAAATTCAAAAGTTTTCTGTCCACACTATCGCTTTCGAATCGTTTTCGCTGTTTAGTAAAACGTCGTAAAACGCTAAAAAGATCTACAGGGGTATGAATGAAGGCGACTGATGACACAATCGTGACATCATCGTGTTCCAAAAGCTTCGTTTTTGCCGTCCACAACTGGTGGCAGGACTGGCAGGCACTGGTGCAGAAAAAACAGCGTCTTCGAATATCTCCACTTTGGAGAGCGTTTTCGAAAAGCTCTGTTTTCGGTCACCGAAGACGCCGGATTAGTGTGGACGAAAGGAGGACCGTATCAAAACGTCTGAAGTCACAGAAATAGAAATGTAGACAGAGACTTGACCTTGCCTATAACAAATTCAGGTGGAGTCTGCACGCAGGCTGGCCAATACTACTACATATGTTTGCATGACGAGGAAAGTTCATCATGGCTGTCTCTATAAATACTGGTATGAATGTCGGTGTCTTTCGCAAGGCTCTCATCCACATATCTCACCAACTTTCAAATGAAGATCTTGTCAATCTAAAACGTGAACTACCACAAGCTATTCACCAAGAGAAAGAATACGGCTACCAAATCTTTCAAGAAATTATTCACTTTGGAAAACTCGCGATGTTAAAGAGAATGGAACTCGTGGTGCTATTGAAAAAGATTGGTCGCACGGACTTGGCAAAGAACTTCGAGGAATGGAATGGTAAGTTAATAACCACGAAAACCTTATGGAGGGTATAAAGAATGGGGAGTGATATTAGAACAAATGTTATTTTATTTTACAGGCAAGGAAGAAATACAATGCAGACCTGACACTGTCTTTTTACCAGGTATTAAAGCCAACTTAGTACACTTATGCATTTATTTTTATATATGGGCCAGGTTTTAATATTATATAATGCTCACCATACAATTTTCAGTGCTCCAGACTTTTTCTACAGCATAGATTTCATCACTACCATATAGATTTTATCTGCAGTTCTTACATGTATTTGCACCATGGATTTTATCACCACCATAGATCACTGGTCACCATAGATTTTATAAGTACCATAGATCTTATCTGGACCATAGATTTTATCTGCACCATAGATGTTATCTACACCATAGATTTTATCAGCACCATAGATCTTATCACCACCATAGATTTTATCTGCACCACCATGTTATCTACACCATAGATTTTATCTGCACCATAGATGTTATCTGCACCATAGATTTTATCTGCACCACAGATGTTATCTACACCATAGATTTTATCTGCACCATAGATCTTATCTGCACCATAGATTTTATCTGCACCATAGAACTTATCACCACCATAGATTTTATCTGCACCATAGATCTTATCTGCACCATAGATCTTATCACCACCATAGATCTTATCTGCACCATAGATCTTATCTGCACCATAGATCTTATCACCACCATAGATTTTATCTGCACCATAGATTTTATCTACACCATAGATCTTATCACCACCATAGATTTTATCTGCACCATAGATCTTATCTGCACCATAGATGTTATCTACACCATAGATTTTATCACCACCATAGATTTTATCTGCACCATAGATCTTATCACCACCATAGATTTTATCTGCACCATAGATCTTATCACCACCATAGATTTTATCAGCACCATAGATGTTATCTACACCATAGATTTTATCACCACCATAGATTTTATCACTGGTCATGGACACCATAGATTTTATCAACACCATAGATCTTATCTGCACCATAGATCTTATCACCACCATAGATTTTGTCTGCACCATAGACTTTCTCTTTTGATTATCTCTATCTTGACTCTTTTTAGATGCAACAGAGTTTCTGGATGAAGATGGCAAAAGTATCAACCTATCCAAGCAGAAATTGTCAGATGATGAAATTGTATGCAGGCTTTCCTCTGTCAAATCAGATGAAGTGGAAAAGATTGATCTAAGTGAAAATAATGTTGGTCCAGAAACACTCCAATGCCTAATTAACAATTTTCATAACATAAAACATCTTAACCTTCGCCGTTGTAAGCTCAGCAAACCAGAATTGATTGATCAAGTGAAAGAAGTGATAGAAAACTTATCAAATTTAGAAATTATTGATCTGTATGAAAATAATTTAGCAGACAGTGGGATTGAAAGTCTGATTCCTTGTCTGAAAAATGCCAACCATTTGAAAGAAATAATTTGTGGAAAAAACAAGATAACAACGAAAGGATTAGAAGCACTTAATAGAAGATTAATTAGTGAAGATATAACTAATTTTCAAATAGAAGCATTAAATTTAGCTAGTAACAAGCTAGACAAGAACAGTTTAGAAGCTTTACAAGAAACAATCCTTAGATTTCCAAGCTTAAAAGAGTTTGATATTGCCCACAACAACTTGGGTTGCATTGCCACTGAAATCATCAAATGCTTACCAAAGTCATTAGAAAAGTTGTCTTTAAAGAATTGTAATTTGGTATATGATGAAAAAAATCTTTCAAATGCACTGCTAGCATTACCCAATTTAGTTTCCCTTAACTTAGGAGAAAACGACTTAGGGGCAGCATGTGTCAACATTGTTGCACCGTTATTGCAAAACAAGCGGTTTGAGGAATTGCGACTGTATAAGTGTAAAATCCTGTCTGATGGTATGATTGCATTAAGTAGACCCTTATGTGAGCTCAAATATTTAACTGTTTTGACACTTTCCAAGAACAACATAGAGAAAACAGGTGCTAAAGCTTTAAGTGAAGCTCTTCCATACTTGAATGAACTAACAGATTTGTGGTTATCAGACAATGACCTGCATGACGATGGCCTGATTATTTTGGTCCCTGCACTTACAAAGCTGGCAAAACTAAAGATTCTTGCACTGAATAATAATCAAATTAGTGACGAAGGTGCAAAAGAATTGGCAAAACCACTACAAAGTTTTGAATCATTGGAAAAGTTGTATCTGTATGACAACATGATAGGTGATTGTGGTATTATAGCTATTTTAAAAAGCTTAAATATGATTGCTGCAAACCTTACAAATCTTGTTTTTAATAGCAATCTCATTGAGGAAACAGGAGTATATCGTTTAATAAATGCACTAAATACTTCCAAAATGAAAAACCTCAAAGAGGTGTCGATTCATAATAACTCATTTTCAGGAGAACTTAAACATCAATTGGAAAAACTATCAAAGAAACATGGAGTTATTATCACTTCATAAGATACAGTAAAACTAAATGTCAACAGAGAAATGTTCACAAAAAAAAACATAATAGAATTGTTGTCGTCCAATCAAGACCATGCATTCAAACCATGTTCTCTTTTTTCAACTGTAGCTTATTGTATGTCAGTTAAAATGTGATAAGGTCAAAAGCTTATAATTTAACTTACATGTTACTGTCTTGAAATACAATTAGCATAGTAGTCTTCAGATTATAAATTAAACTATCATTGGTTTTCCAATTTTACTAGTTTGTTCTGGTGCAACAAAACACAAAAAGTTGGGTTTTTTTCTCAGTACCATTTCATTGTGACACATAATGTTATATACTTGGCTTCTGTCCAAGCTCAGACATGCACATTTTTGTTATACAGCAAAATATCTTTTTAAAAATTTACATGGGGAAACTTCAGTAGCTCAGGCTACACAATAAGATAAATGAACATGTGTTCACTGGTAAAAATATACTTTTGGTTTAGCCTTGTGTATACATCAACATCCCAATGCAAGAAATTGTATTATGATACAATACATTTTTACAGTTACAACCCAACAACCCAGTGTATTGTTGTACCACTTTAGTTTGTGTCCTATAATGGCAACCATGCACTGTATTATACTGTAAGTGTGAAGGTTGAAAATATAAATAAAAAACAAGACAAAAAAAAATCAGTGTGCTGTTGTGTTGTGGGTTTTTTTATAGCACTGATGGCTTTACTGATTGGGCTAAGTGTGAAGGATTCTATTTTTATAATCTGATTTTATTATTTTTTAATACTGTAATGATAGTAATATCCTTAAATACGTTTACCATATATTTGCCATGTTGTGCATTGGTTTCATCATAAGGGATATTTCAAAATTAATGTGATTTATATTGCTTTCAGATTCTATTCTTAGAAAATACCTTACAGTACATTTTAGAAACCCTAGAAATGCAAAATTTCCCAAGGGAGCAGGACCCTCCCTTACGAAAAAATCCTAGTATCCTATAGGAAATTCAATTCCTATAGGAAATTCCTATAGGAACAAAATTTCCTATATGAAGTTGAATAGGAATTCCTATAGGATTTTTTCGTAAGGGCTGACCTGCCTAAGTTACAAGATGATTTACATGTAGATCCCTCAGAATTTCAGAAACCACTCGGGCTCAATGCTAAATCTACTGGAATGTACCCACTCACTGTATACACATATACAGTAAATAAATACTCAATCATGGTTCCCTTACTGAGAATCAAAACATCAGACAGTAGATAAATTATTTTGATGTATCTGGATGAACAAAAGAATCCTAATCAGAAATGGGAGATTTTATCCCTAGATTTTTCCAGGCTTTGGTATATTAGCCATTGCAGTACTGGTAATGAAATAGCTAGCTTATAAAAGCAGGAACATATTAATTTGTATTTTGACTGTTACATGATTAACAAGCAATCTTTAGAGGGCTACCTGCAAAGGCCAAGAATACAACCAGAATTTCTGATTTTATGACTAAAATTTTATGCCAGTCACAATTTTACGACTGAATTTCTCTAGCAACAAGATATTTATTAAAGGCCTTAGGCGTGCAGCCTCCTACTCTTCACTAAGGCTTAAACCTCAATGCTCAGTGTCCTATATATTGGATGCTAAGAACAAAAGAATAAATGAAAGAATAAAAGCAAAAACAATGGGGGAAACAATAAACAAAAGAAATCTATTTTACATGTAAGTGTTACAGTCAAACTGGATGTTCTTTCCCACAACAACCTTGCAATATTGATAGTAACATTGCAATATTGATAGAAACATTGCACTTAGCAAGTTGCTAAAAATTTGCATTTTAAATATCAAACTTCACATAATATGAAGTTCTATTGAAAGTCTGAACAACTAACTCTAAGTAAACTTGATGTTGTGTGAAGTTCTGTAAATTTTTACCAACGTGCCAAGGAGTTGTCATGTATTGTCAGTGCAATGTTTCTGTCAATATTGCAAGGTCGCATGGTAAGACTGCAGCATGAGTTGAAGAATCAGTGTTCAAGGGGCACAAAATGTAAATGTTCATTTTTCTATTTTTTTGCTATTTGTTGTCAACCTTGTAACAACTTGTTACAGATGATGCTACAGCAAGTTCTTAGAACAACCTGCAACAGGTTTGTTGGTCACAATAACCTGTTACAAACTTGTGAACAACTTGTTGCAGGGTTGTCTCAATAAACCGAGCAAGCAGTGCAAAGGCATTCTGCTACCACCTAGCCATGGTTGACAAGTTGTAACAAGGATATTGGCAGAGTTGTTACAACATGTACATTATTACATGAAGTAGATTCTTCAGAGAACTGAAGAACTCCACCTCACAAATTTTCTTTTCCCAGAATATTATGAAAAATTATTGGAATTCCAGAAAACTTAAAAATAATACCAACTAAATTTTCCTAATATAATTTTTAACAAAATTAAGCTTTTTACTAAATTTTAAACATACCTAGGTTATAAGGAATAATCGGGACAACTATGATAAACAAAACAGTTCTTGCTTTTAACAAAATTTCTGGAACCTATAAATTTCTAGAACGGGAGTTAGATGGATTATTTTGATTGTTTTATAATTATGGTATAACTTAATGAAATGTACCATCTATACCACCATATTAATGGACTTCAGAGAAAAGCATCGCACCATTCTTTCAAGCAGTTATAACAATCACTCCCTTGTTTGGAGTTTGCACCAACGGTCGTCTTAATCCAGTCCAAAAACATCTCTTCATCTTTCTTCAAAACTAAGAACTGCCCGAGGACAACATACGCTTTATCGAAACCAGCGTCTTGTAGTTTCCCACCGAGTACCTTGCCTATTCCGGCTAGTTCAGCGACATCTTTATCACCCATAGGTTCGCTAACGAAGTTTCTATGCTTTTGTGATGTCGACGACATATTGGACTAGCTATGAAAGAAATACCTGTTTTATAAAGATTCAATTCATTGTAACTAGTTTCTACAGACATAAACCAATAAAAGAAACCTATTATTATAATTACGCGTAGTAATACGTTTATCTTACCAGCGAAAGAAGTAGAAAATTGCTAAAATCCTTGGTCGATATCGAAACTAAAGTTCTTCAAATCTCAATATTTAGGAAGGAACAAAGCTACATGTGCGCGCGGGAAAAGACAAATAATGACCGGGGAGTCTGAGGACTAGCGCTAAAGGGCATGAGGATATTAGTGTAACGTCATATTTTCCAAACAATTTAGTCATTTTTATTAAATCAAAGCTTATCCAAGCCTTACTACAAATAACTCTAAACTTAACCAACCGTAACCCTAAATAAGTTTAAATTTAAAAAAATATTTGAAGCAGTTTTTTGACGTCACAGACGTGCGTGGATAACGCGTTAAGAGATTTGATTGGCTCTCAAACATTGGACATTAGCCAATCAGATTTGTCAAAAGGAAAGATCACCTAGTGCCCTCCAAATACAACAAATAGGGTTTCAGAGCCTCAGGAATTTTCCCAGGATATTTCTCACTTCTTTGCCGCTCACCAAGTGTTTTCTTAAGTTTACTGACTATACTACAATCTGAATTATGTATTATGTAAAATTAAGGTATGAAGTAAAATTGAAGTATGTATTGAATAAAATTAATTAAATAAATAAATAAATAAAAAATATAATAAAACAAATAATCGTAAAGCATGCTTGGGTTACCTATATAGGCAAACATTAAATTATGGCGCGAAAATTAATTCCGCTTTTCACAAAGAAGAAACCTGAGAACCAGTTTGAAGTTTTGGTTTGAATTTTGAAGTGAAACTGTGAAAACATATATATATTTCGGTTTATCTTTCTGGAAAAATAATGAGTTCATCAGCTGGTGGACGAGGAAAGGCAAGTAGAAAGAGAAAGGCTCCTCCTGGGGCTGCTAAAACTACAAAAATGCCTGCCAAGAAGCCTCGAAAACCAAAAGGAATGCCTGACTTTAGACCTGGGGAAACCTTGGTTGATTTGATCAAGAAGCCATGGAAACTTGGTGATCTTATAGGTTGGGGAGGCTTTGGTGCACTCTATTACGGTAAGGTGATCTATAAAAAGCAATCCAGTGGCCCTATAAGCCCAAATTCTATGTGGTTTAATATTAAAATGAATATATCTTGTTTTGCCTTAGCATCACCAGATATTGATAAAAGTGTTGATGATAAGGCAACATATGTTGCCAAAGTGGTAAGCGAAAATAAATAGATTTCTTTTTAATTCAAAAACAATTATCATTAGATAGACAGGTCGAGCTTGAGGGTGGAATAAATGAGATAAATTCAAAATCTGAACACAAAAAGATTTTAGTTTAGCCAATAAAAATACATGTGGTATTTCCACGAATTGTAATTTAGTTAATGCAATCATTGGATGAATTGTGTTCTAAATGTATAAATTGTACATTGTCCACAAGGTTGTCCCCCAATATTTCAACAAACATTCCAACACCTAAAGTATAAATGTGAGATCATTGGTAATAAATATAATTAATATATTGTTGTTGATATTTCAATATAGGAGCCTCATGCGAATGGACCACTGTTTGGTGAACTTGCTTTTTATCAAAGAGTTGCTAAAGAAGAAATAAGTATTTGCTGAGTGACTTCATTCATTTTAAAATAAACTCCTAAGCCAGCAGATAAATTGCTTTCACTTTAAGAAATGTCTGTCTGGGAGATTGAAGGCTGAATGTGGTGCATATACTAGGTTACCTAATGGGATATAGTAGTCAGCTTAGTGGGAATGAGTTAACCTACAGTATACTGTATTATTAACCAACAAAGTTGGTTTTCTCTGATCTACCATGGGATACGCATATCATGAATATCCCGGAAATCAGTGCTATAACCTATATACAGCACTCTTTGCAGCTACTTACATCATATTAATACCCCAAGAGAAAACCTCCTTTGTCAGCTAATAAGAAAGTATTCCCTGAGTTTATAAAACAACTAATTGACCTTGGTCGGTTCAATAACCCTTACTTATATAACTTGATAGTGTACTAAAATGTTATATGAGAAAATCATAAAAATATCTTGTATTGTATGTTACCTATATATATATATATATATATAATATAGTACTGTACAACACATCAAATATTACCTAAAATTTATAATTATATATTAATAAATACAATACATTATTTACATTTTAATTTCAATTTCAGTCAATCAATGGCTTTCATCCAAAAAATTAAAGCATCTAGGAGTCCCACAGTACATTGGGTCAGGGTCACATGAGAAAGATGGAAAGAAATATCGATTTATGATTATGGAAAGATACGGAGATGATGTGGATCAAATCTTTGCACAGTGTTCAAAATGTTTTCACATACAAACTGTACTAACTCTGGCAATTAGGATTGTAAGTTTGCAAATTTCATGCAGTGTATATAGCAGCAGCAGTTAGTAGTGGCAGAAAATGTTATGTTGATAATCCTAACTAGGGGTTGACTCCAAAGAAAGCTTACAGTATTTCTGTATACTGTGTATATAATTATACTTGTGTATTTTAGATTGATATCTTGGAGTATATCCACCAACATGGCTATGTGCATGCAGATATTAAAGGGTCAAATCTTATGATGGGATACACGACTGGAAGAAAAGATCAGGTGAATTGTTTTCTACAAATGACATTAACCCATTGCTGCCTGAGCCAGCAAAAATGGACCCTTTATTCATATTTTATATTTTATTACCAGTTAATTATTACTGGTATATATTTTATTTTATACTTTATTATTATTTTACTGTCGCCAGATGATTTTACTCACCAAAGTAGGGACCCTCAGACATCCTAGGCAGCAAAGAGTTAACAAGCAATTAACCCATTTCTGTCTGAGCCAGCCAAAAATGTTCCCTTTATTTTTCCACCCTGTCTAATGCCAGTCACCTTTACTCATCAAAGGGATAACTCTCAGACATCCTAAGGCAGCAATGGGTTATTAAACACTGCAGCATATTTTAATAGTATACAATACTTAGCTTATGTACTGTTTCTTATAGATCTTCCTTGTTGATTATGGTCTGACATATCGCTTCAACCCAGATGGTGTTCACAAAGAGTACAAAGAAGACCCAAAGAGGAGGCATGATGGTACAATTGAATTTACAAGTCGAGATGCACATAAGGGACTTGGTAAATAAAATGTCTTACAATATGGACTTACTGTATGTATTGTGGAACTTAATTACTTGGTGCTAAACAGTATATATAATTACTGTAGTAACAATATAGTAACATTCATCAGAAACTTTTTCCATTCTATAGCATATTTTAACTAAAAAATATCAATGTTATATTATTACCAAACTGTAGCTCCATCACGAAGAACAGATCTGGAGATTCTTGGCTATGTGATGCTGCAGTGGTTATGTGGAAAGCTACCTTGGGAAGACAATTTAGCTGATAAAAACTATGTCATGAATTCAAAAATGAGGTACACATGATAAATTAACCCTGAAACAATGCTGTAAATATACAATATTGGTAAATAAAAACTTGGTTATAATAATTTTAAAAAATAATTTATAAATTAAACTGGCAGCCCCATCAAAACTAAAAGGAATTATTGAAAACTGGAAAGGAATGAAGTGAACTAGTAACAGCTATAGAGCTAATAAGAAATTGTTTATATATAAATTTAAAAATCTGTTGAAAATTTCATGACATAAGCGATATTGGTATTGTATAATAATATTATTCATATCTTAATTTCATACCCTTCATTTTATTAATGAACTTTCCTGAATATACTTTCACTTAATTATAGATAGATAATTAGTGATTTATATGCGCATTCTTCATGACGTAATGATCGAATGCGCATTACAGTGTACAACAGAATAGATGAATAGGTATAGCTATATATTTACAATACATGAAATATTTATTAAGATATAGATGTTGATATTTACGGAGGGAGGAAAACCGGAGAACCTGGCGAAAAACCCTCGAAGCACAGGAGAGACCAACTAAACTCTACTCACATGAGTCGCAAGCTCGAGAACGGGATTATTTCCAGATGGTCACCCATCCAAGTACTAACCCCAGCTAACCGGGCTTAACTATTGGTGAGAGGCAGCGCCCTAACAGCACACGCCACCCGTGTACACGCTACACTAAAACGTTGCATTTTTTTGTCTAGATACATGGAAAATATACCAAAATTGTTAAAAGATTGTTTGAAAGGACAAAAGTCAGGTATACTAGTGTACAAAAAAACTTTAAAAACTTCAAGGCCTCTGTGGAGAGAGCAGTTTCAAAACACTACTTAAATATTTTCAGTTTGTTTTTGACATATTGAGATTTAGAAACTTATTTATTTGGAGTGAATATTTGTTTGACTCAACCAAACATCAGACTTTCCTCGTGTAGTAACAGGGGTGGATTCAGGATTTTTTTAAAGAGGGGGTTGACACCTCTAGGGGGCTCCAGGGGTATGCCCCCCCAGAAAATGTTTGATTTCTGATACCCTGAAATGATATTTCCTGCATTTTGGGGACAATATTAGGATCAGAAATAGTGATTTTTATACGCTATATTATACACTAAACACAATTTATATATTACATGTATATATAATATAATATACCATATATAATAGGCCAGGGGGGTTGCAACCCCCATAACCCCCTGGATCCGCCACTGTAAGACTTGGGCTAATGAGGGATTGGCCCTTACTGGACCTCTAGGTGGAGAACAGTTTAGATATGACATTTCATATCGAAGGGTCTTTGCACGAAACGTTGACTACGTTCAATAATTTCGGCATTACTCAAGCCTTATAAAGGCTGGCCTGGCCAAACGCTTTCAACATTTCATTCAACATCGTTCAACATTGTTGAATTCAACCGTGATTCAACATGTTGAAAGCGTTTGGCCACCCCTGTTGACGGAATGATGTTGAATGGTGTTGAATGATGTTGAACGAAATTTGAACATGTTCAAATTTTCGTTCAACACGCGTTCAACATTGTTGAACGATGTTGAATGAAATGTTTCGATTTGTAAGTAAAGTTAGTTTAGCTCTGGTTTCCTACTGTACGTAAGACTGAATCAATAGGGATAGTTCTTGCTGGACCTCTAGTTTAGACGTGACTGGCAGAGTTACCCAATTTTAGGGTATTAATATTAAGTTCTAGAATTTTTTTTCCAGGAACATTTGTGATTTCAAGGAACTCATAAGATATTTGTCTTGTTGTTTCGCTATATAGACGAACTGGAACAATATTTAAAGTACATTGTGACGCTGGAATACGACGGAGAACCAGATTACAACAAGTTAAGAAAAATCTTTCAAGATGGTTTACGTAAAAGACGTTTTAGCGACGATGGAAAGAGTGTGAAATTCAAAGCTGGTGAAACAGCTGAGGTGGACCTACAGAATGGAGCGTTCGATGAAGAAGAAAACATTGATGAGGCCTCAGAGGATGATGTAAGAGTTTACTTCGTCTTACATGTAAATTCTCAAAATGTAAACAGCAAAGTGCAAGTATAAACAATTCTGTTTGACGAAGCTTTTGAGCATGAAGCTTAAATTTCTTAATGTTTACATGTAATATAAAACACTAACGCTAACACCTGACGCTAACACTAATAAGACTAAGGCTAAGGCTGGTTGACTTTTTATAGTAAACTAAAATTTCACCCCGCGGAGACAGAAGGCTATTAACCGAGGGCATGTTATTAAAATTAGGATATACAGGAGAAGCAGAAATCAAGCAATTGTAATAAATACAAAAAAGAAAATGTAGATTTCACAATAGACGACTCATTTCTAACATCTTAAAACCGAAAGCACTGCTCACAACGTAGTACTAAAATCTATAAGCTCCGTCCTTGATAATTAAAATGTTTTTTCTGTACCATGACCAAAAGTATCAATTATTGTGGAGTTTGATTATTCACCAACGTTGATTATACCATTCATTCAAACCATACATTTCATTTCCAATGAAATAACGACTTTCACAATAGACCACTTAAAATCGAAAGCACTGCTCACAACGTACAAGGCATACAAGGAATTATTATTTGGTTAACGTTTGGTGCATAGAAATACTGATTATGCCATCCATTCAAACCATTATAACAAGCATTCGCGTATCTTGCGTTGGCACCAGTTATACTTTGAATCCATGGAATGAACTGTGCCTTATCCTTCTTGAACAGTAAGAACTGCCCAAAAACATTCCGTGCTTCACAATACCCAGCCTTTTCCAACTTTCCACCATAAGCCTTCCCTATTCCTGGTAGTTGACTGACATTTTTATCACCCATAGGTTCGCCAACGAAGTTCCTATGCTTTTGAGATGTTGACAGCATATATATATTAATATATATGGGCAATGACATATTGGAAATACTTGTTTCAGTATAAAGATTCGCTCAATTCGTTATTTTCTATAAATGTAAACCAACACAAACGTTACAGTACCTAACAATACAATTATGCGTATAGAAACCGACGTTTAACTTACCAGTAATATAGAAGTGGAAAATTGCTATAAAGTTCTTCTTCAAATATCAGGAAGATTTAGGAAGTTGTTGGCAAAAAAAACAGCATGGAAATCACATGATAAAATTGTGACGGAACTGAACGAGATTACATGAAGTAGCGAACGTACGTAGCTTGCGCGCGCATGCAAAAGACCCTTTGTGGGTAAAAGCAAAACACGAGTGAGTCGAAATATGGCCGAAGGTTGTTGTCGAAGTTAAATAAAGAGTTGGAATTGTTTTACTATTTGTTGTCTTACCCGTGTCTGTAGCGGGTTCTTTGTCCCGTTACAAAATTTTCCTGGAAAAAATTTCCCCGCTCAGGAACTATCCCGAAAGGAGTTGAAACTACAGAGTTTAATTTTGACCCGAAGAGTCAATTTAACTTCATGACATATACCCGTCTTCATATCTTCATGACATGATACCTCGACCAAGAGAATTTAAATAGGCCCTGTTTACATGAAGCGGATTAATTAATTAAGTGTTCAAGTCAAATCTCGCATGTTGTTTCTCCTTGTTGTGTTTACGTGAAGAAGATTGAAAGTTTTCGATCTGATCGAAACGACTTGAGATTCAAGCAAGGATCGATTTGAATGTCTCCAATCTGGTTCATCTAAACACGGTTTGACTTGAAAATGACTTGGTACGCATGAGTGAAGTTGGTGCGTGTTGTAAGAAATGGCAGACATTGAGGGAAACACAGAAAGCGGTGTTCCAAAACCAGAAACAATGTTCGAAACAGATCGGATTCTCCATGTAATTGACTTCACTCGCATTTTTCGATCCGATCGGACTGTCAGTCCGCTTCATGTAAACAAGTCGTACACTGAAATAGGTTCTACTCTATCCGTTGACCCTCTTTAACTCTATACTACTTCGTCTTTATTGTTTTTCAGGATGACAATCATGAAAGTCCATCGCCTTTGAAACCTCGAAGAAAGAATGCCGCAAGTAAAAAAGCTGAATTGCGATCAAAAATACCTCAGAAAAGCGAGAGTCCTGTGAAACAAGCTACAGCTTCGAAGAAAATTGCTAGTCCTGTCAAATCAGCTGTTTCGAGGACCCGTGCAGGGCCCAGGAAAGCAAGTACTAGTCAAAAGAAGCCAGTTCTAAAGCAGGATGATGAAAAACCAGCCAAGAACCCTCGTGGACGACCACGAAGAAAGCCTGTCATGGTCGACACCGCGACTTCGCCTTAACTCAGAAAAACTATGTGGAAAAAATAACTATCGCCAAGCACAGCTACAGATGAGATCTAATCTCACAGATTATAATCACATTAGAAATAAGACCGCATAAAAAATTCCTATCTTAATGATGCAAGACACTTCAGTACCATCTTCAAAAATATTTCAGTAGCTAGTGTAATTTTTCTTCCTCAACTGCAGTTCTACAGAGATATACAAAGAAACGAAGAAATGCCATTTCAATCTTTATTTCTGGTCTCTGTTGAATACCAGCTACATTTAATGAATGTGTCGTAAAATTGATTTTGTATACCATACGTTTTTAACACTTTTTCATCTTATAAATCGTTTATCTATATTTGTGTATTTGGTTTAGTTTATATCTTCGAAATATAAATGTTCAATACTAAACATTTCATAATTTTTCTTTTTGAAATAAAGTAAAGGTATTTTCTGTTTGTTTATTGGATTCATTTGTTTATGTTTCTGGTACTAAAAGGACCCCGAATATGACGCCATGGATGCTTAGCTGCTTTGCTTGCATGCTATACATATTTATTCGAGTCCTTCTCGAGGCCATTTCAAAACCTTCACAATGTCATTTTTCCCTCTTGCGTTATTTTGCATATGTCTTCCCAACGGACCGGTCATAGGATCAATTTTCCAGTCGATTATTTCCTTTGTTGTAGTAGCAGCGAGGTCATTTTTTATTTCATCATTTTTTATCAGGTCTTTATGGGCTTGTTCATCCATTAACTTCTGTTTGTCCTCAAGTTCTGTTCCTATAGTAAGCAGGCCTTCTTCAAGCTTGACGCAAGAAAGAAGTAAAGAATTGAAATTAATTTAATCGATGAGAGAACTCCATGCATGTATAATAGTTAAAATATGCGCGGCGGACGATCTTTATTTTATATTAATTTATTATCGAGTCGGTTTTCTTTGTTCTTTGGAGGGCTTTATATCGCATAAAGCCCTTGAATAATAATTAGAAACGAAATGAAGAAAAAAACAAAGAAAATCTTTGTCCAAGGTGGAAAAAAAAGACAAAACTTTGTTGGAAAACCTCCTCAATAATAAATTAAGTCAGATAAATCCCTCGAACGTCGAGATGTATGCGATATAAAGCCCTCAGACGCTGCGCGTCCTCGGGTCTTTATATAGCATACATCCCTCGTTCTTCGGGCTTTATCTAGCTCATATTTTTACTACTTAAAACTTAAAAGTGCCCTCCAGTCCGTTCTGCGCATGTACGAAACTAATGTTTACTTCTTCGTTTATAAAAATATTTACTGATACCTTATTGAAGATTGTAAGCTTTTCTTGCTTCCTCTTCATTACTTGTACCCAAAACAAAATATTTTCAGAAGAAATAGAAGAAATCCGAAGAGATATCCTCACCGAATCGCTTGGTTTTCTGCCATGTCGCTTCGAACGGATCTACGAATGTCATGTTTGAGGGTCCTCATAAACAAAGATGCGGATCAGGCGCAGAACGGACTGGACAGCACCTTTAACTTCTAACATCAGATTCAATATTTTTACCTTTGCATATTCTTCCAAGAGATAACCCCATTGCTCTGTCCATTTCTTCTGTGACTGGAGCTCGCGGATCACGTGATCTTTCCTTTGTTCGTATCGCAAAAAGTAAGTAAAGGTGATGTTACACGATGCGATTTTTCTTGCAACTTGCAACAAATTTACTCGTGAAAAAAAAATCGCAAGATGCAGGAAGGGTGTTACACGTTCAGCAACTTGCGATTTTTGTTGCAAGTTGCAGCAAAAAGTAGAACCCATCCAACTTTTCTTGCAACTTGCAACACGGCAAAAATTGCAACATTCAGTGATTTGTGACAGCACCTTAAAGAGTTTATAAAACATCTTATTTTTATTACAGTTGTTTCCGTACGTTGTGGGTCGCCATTAATCTTGTTTGTATAATATATCACACGAGAAGGAGGAGTGCCTTGATCTGATATCAAACACCGAGAAGTGCGTTGAAAAACCAACTTCGAGGTGTTTCACTGTTTTGATATCAGATCAAACACAACTTTAATTCGGGTGCATGATATAGCATTATAGCTTCTAAAATGATTCAGGATTTTAAGAGAAATTTGAGGTGAAAGTTGGGTTAATTTATGCAAGTGTTTGATCACATATCCAAACTCCATCTCGGTACTGATTCTCTGTTTTTTATCTTATGAATTATTAATGAGTTTGAGAAGTACATATCCACAATTTACTTAATGCAAGAGCATCATCTTTAAAAAAAGATTGGCTGAACTACAAGTGAAAGCTTGGAAGAACAAAAATGGGAACTTTTTTTACAAACATGGCGCCTCAAATGCAAACATTTTCTAAAGATTGTCTAACAAAGGGAGTATATTTAAATGTCCAAACTACAGTACCATATTTCATCGGCGTGGACGAAGTTGTATACTTTCCCTTGTGTTCTTGTCCCAAACATTCTAATCAGAAGCAGTGCACGTGCGAATCGAACCGTTCGAAGAAGTTTTGCGGCTGCTCTAATTGGTTAATTGCGCATGCGGCTGTGACGTAACCTAAGTGCTGTTAGCCACGGCTCTTCCCCAGTACCATAAAGACAGCGCACGGTATTATTTTTTCAACGACCATATATGGTTAATTTGGAGTCGGTATTTATGATCAACCGACAATGCTATGCACAATAAACACTGTGTGATTGCTACAATTTGATACTTTCAAGTAATCACAAATAGATACTTCATTGCTACATTATACTTACAACCAAAATCAGTAGAGGGTGCTCGTCGGACCCAAAATAACGACGCAACAATAACGAACCTAACGCAAAGGAATGTAATCACGTGAGAGAGGTAAACAAAGACGTTTCGATCGTTGAAAAGATCTCGCAACGCTTTATATTTACACGATATAAAAATGTCGTGGACTTCTCACGGTAGTGTTTGCGTTCTTTATAAGATGTAACGTCAATTCTCCAAACGCTGCTATAACAAAGAACTAAAGAACGATATGAAATAAACTTGCCGTAAAGACTGCATTCTGTCACTCACGCGATTACATTCCTTTGCAGTAGGCAGTTCGTTATTTTGGGCCAGACGAGCACTCTACTGATTTTGGTAATAATTGCTACACCTTACTCCATTGCTACACTCACCCATACACCATACACTACACCATCACCCATAATTCCTACATATTGCTTCCATTGACTTTTCTAAGCAGGGACGCCGAGAGAAATTTTGGGCCCCTGCCAAAAAATATTTGTGGGCCCCTCCCCTCCTTCATGTTTGTTATATTTTATCAAACCATAAAATGAACCCATGGTAGTGAATTGAAAAGGCTATAGAGGGCCCCATGACGGTAATAACAAAGTCAACCCAATGCCAATGGCACTTGACAAATCCATTAGGAACCCAATGCAATGTAATGATCAATACTAAAACTTCAGTTGTTGATTATTATAGAATGTATTCCTTTGCTTCGTTTTGTTAAGAATGGGCCCCTTTTGACCTCGTCTGTCAGGTCTAAGGGCATATATATAGACTAGCCAGTCTATCTCTAAGTCCAAAATGTTTTCAGAAACATGTCATGCAGTTGAAGTTTTTACATACGGTTTCAATTCAGATATTGTATGTAATGTACATGCAACATATGTATATTACTGATTGTTATATAGTGTTCCCATAGACATGATTCACGAAGTTTGTGGTTTGTACATTTTTTGACACAACCCAGGAATATAACGCAGTACTATCTACTTTTTAACACTTTGAAGCCGGAAGACGAGTCTTTAGTATTTTATTCTGGCTAACGCCAGACGATTTTATTCAGCACAGGGAGAAGTCCAGGCATCAAAGTGTTAAGAATCATGTATTTGAAATGAAATGTTTATTAGTAATCGTAAAAAGTTATAGACAAAAGTAAAAAGACAGAGAATATATAAACACAAAAATTAATAACAGCATTCATTTAAATCGACATCTAAATTAGAAGGAATGTAGTCAACATTTCTCTATTTTAAGCAATTATATCCCTTTGTCGGCTTTTATTTATCGATCACCGCTCTAGACCGGATTTCTCTCCCACTGAGACACTCAAGTTTGTTCATTAAAATAAAACCAAACAACATTCTAGAATCCAGAACATTGTGTTTGTCGAAATTTCTAATTCGAAGGTTATGTTCGTCGAGTTTAAACAAACAGGATTAAACAAATATAACAGTGCCTGCATGGTCTAGTTTCCAACATGGCCGAGTAGAGACTAGTATAAGTATACGTATAATGTGATATGTTTACAGTGGCGGATTACCAGTTTCGGTCCTGTAGGCTAAATAAAATTCACGGGCCTCATATTGCACTGATCTATGGAAAAACTGATATCGATATCCGTGCCGTATCCAGAGATAATTTGGGCACCCCAGTCACTCGACCGTCATTGCGAATTCGGTAACAATAGACGCGAGAACCACCTAACGGGGTGTTGGGGCATGTCCTCCCGAAAAAATTGGAAATTTAGAGTCTCGGAAATGCCATCGCCTACATTCTGAGGCCATGGTCTTCCCATAATCACAGTTTTCTATGAATGACAAATGAGGTCGGAGCTAACTATTTAGAAGCATTTATTTCTAGTTTTTAAAAGCTTGAGTTGGAATATAACTCAACAAACGATCAGATCTGTATACTACCATCTCATTGCTTTATTCAAAAACAAAAATAATAATAATGCTAATAAAAAATGTATTCTCTGGAAATTACGGGCCTCTTGCAAGTCCGGGCTTGTAGGCTTCAGCCTACTCAGCCGCCTACTTGGTAATCCGCCACTGTATGTTTATGTAACAATCGGACAATAGAATACTAGGAAGTCACAACTGCGGTACCTTTAATAATACACTAATTATTGTCGCAAGCTGCCATAAATCCTGCGCCATTCACTCCGCTTTGAACGAACGTTCAACACGAAAAAACTTGTTCTCAATCGAAGCTGAAACGAATCGAAACAGGAAGACGAAAAAATCTTATAAATACAGGTCGCTTGCGATGGACAACACCAAATCAAGAAGACGTCTTTGCCAAGTCACAAGAAGTGTGTCAAGTTATCAGAGTTGCAATTCCAGTCAGATATTTACCAGTCATGGCATTTCTTTATGTCACCTCCGTGATCTTCATCCTGTCTCTTTCTCAGTCAAGTGAAGCAAAAGACATTAAGGTAAGTTTTTGCAACTGATTTAAGATTTTTGGCCTAGCTTTTTGAGGCGCCTGCGCGTTTCTAGTCAGGATAATTAATTGATGTTCTGATGTTTGCATAGTGTATATGTATGTACATATCTACAAGGTTTTAACGGGTACTTTGCCGAATATCTGTCAGTATATAGTGTGAATTGATGTTTGATTTATCCTATATGCAAGCGGCTTGTAATGCTTCTCCGACTATATCGTTTATATGTCAATAGATATTGTTATAAAATCACATTTTACTCTGATGAAGGGCTCTGCTCAAAACGTCATTATTTCGTTAAAAAAACTATTCCGGCACTAGTTTACCACCTTTTCACTTTGCTCTATATCTAACATACTGCCGCCGCGTGGTCTCCTTTCGTAGACGTTTTCGCTAAATAACTTGTAAAGATATGCTTGGGCCAGCACTTACGTGTCAGTTATTATTTTCAGTTTTTGAAAAACTACAATGGAGGCATGTGTACAGCGAACAAACAAGGAGCGTTGAGGATCGCCATCCAATATTGCGATGGAAGAAAATGGTTAACCATGCAACCTGGAGAAGCAACTGACACAAACATTGTATCAGGTATTAAATAGCAACTAATTACCTAATTTACGACATGTTCATGTGACGTCGATATAATTGAATGGATGTTGCAGCAAAGTGTAGTCATGCATTAAGTATATAATATAGTGTATAGCAATAAAGTATCAGTGCCTCCCAAAAGTATGTTTGAAGTTGAACTTTTCTTTCACCAAACCCGAGGACTACAGTGTAACTCCAGTGCTTTTTGTTTTTCAGGCAAGAGTTGTTATGATATCAAAAACAAAGGCCTGAGTCATGGAGATGGTGATTATATGATTGACCCTGATGGAGGGAATACTGGTAATGCATTTAAAGTCTTCTGCGACATGACGTCGTTTGGTGGTGGTTGGACCATGTGTTATACCACAAATAGCCATGTTGACATCAAGAATGAAGTTTCTCGTAAATTTCCGTATGGTGTAGATGGCTACAGAGCGGACTGCAATAATATACCGGTAACTGTTTGAATTCTTACTGTGTACCCAACCTACCCCCAGTAAGATATTTTTAATTCTTCCAATGTGAAATCTAGGTGACATGTGTTGTGTTGACCATCCTGCATGTATAAGTCAGGGCCTTCTTGTATGAAGGGTCCTGGGTGTGCACAGCCTCCCCGGTCTCTATTTTACAGTTCACAGTGTTATAAACACTTGGGAAAGATGTTTTCTAATTTAGCCCATTGCTGCCTAAGATATCTGAAGGTTCCCCCTTTGACGATAAAATTGCCTGACATTAGATTGAGTGAAACAATACATGGACTGCAGGGGTCATTTTAAAACATACACATTGTTACCTGTAGACAGTTAATGCTACTCTTGCTTAAAAGTTTGTTTGTTTCTTTTAATGTAGCTCCAAAAAAAACTTTTAACCCAGAGTAGCGCTAAACTATGCCCTGATTCTTCACCTGGCTGCATTGGGAATTTATTTGTATACACATTGTTGTCCTTTGCAAATCACATTGACTGATAGCTGTTATGAATTTGTCATTGTCATACATTATATAGCAGACCTTTCAAGTCTCCCAGTTTCACCGGGAGACTCCTGGTTTTCAGCAAGATCCCCCGGTCTCCTGGGCAGCCATATAATTCTCCCAGCAAATGAAATTATGAATTGACAAGCTAATATGATGATACAAAATAACTTTTTTGTCTTTCACAGCCAGAAAATTTTCGTTTTTGTGACACCAGACTGATCACCAGTCTTGTTCCCGCTGACCAGAAGTCTCCCGGTTTTCAGCAAGATTAACTTTCGTTAATACATTTATGCATTATCGCACAAATCCCCAGGTTTTTTCTGAAATCTCCAGTTTTTTGGGCTTCCTTTTCAAAAATCACCAGGTTTCTAGTTCCTCTAGGTTGAGAGGTCTGATATAGTATGATCAAAAATGTGATTTATCATTTAAATAGCCATCAAATTGTTGAATGTTGTTTTCACTGCATATTCTGAATACAGAAATATATGTCAAAAACTCTATTTCATTGTTCTGTTTTAGTTTACTGAAGTGATGTTTGTGGACGAGAAATCCAAACAAAAAGCAGCCTTCGCTAAAAAGGGATCTGCCATCACCTTGAATGGTAACTATGATAAAAAAGCTGATTCATATGGTTTGTGGAGTCCTCATGGTGTAGCCTCAGATAAATACAAGTATCAACTGTTGATTTGTAATACTTCCTTCTACAAGGGGCTTCATGTTTCTGGCTTCACCGGAAACTGCTACAAAAGTTGTGATAGCTGGTGCGGTGATACAGCATCTCCATATTTCCGTACAGCTGCAGTAACTCACCAAGGTTATAAAGGCGTCGCTTTCAATGAAAATGGACATTCACCCAAATCCAAACGCTTGGTGAGCGCTGGAATTCGTTAAGAAACTTTTATCAGTTTCACAAACATTTTCTATTTTTATATCTATTACTTATTTTTTGTCATTAGTACGAGTTAAGGAAATGTATGGCCATTGAACAATATCTGAATAATATTGAATATCTGAATTTATACAATAACCAAAATGTTTTGCACGTTTTCATTGGTCGAGAGCCATGATCTATTACAGGACAGATGCACGGGTTTCATCACACTTGTTCCCATTCCTGTGAACCAATGAAAATCGTCACTGCAATGTCACGAACCAATGATATTCCTTGTTTCGTATAGATCATGGATCACGTCAGATGGCGATTCACCTTTTCCAATGCCCCGAAAATTCGGCGGGAAAATTCAATGAACCTTATCAAACGTTTTTTCTTCTTTTTTTCATTGTATAAAACAAATAGATTCCATTTTGCCGTTGTCTGTTCAGTTATAGATGCACAGAGGACGTCACAACATGGTAAGAACATCAGTGACCCACTCGACTGCGTCTCGTGGGCCACTTTTTTGTTCTTACCACGTTGTGACGTCATCTGTGCATCTATAACTGAACAGACAACGGCAAAATGGAATCTATTTGTTAAATATTGAATAATATCGGAGTATCAGACTATCAAAATGGCACGAGTTCAAAAGACGAATGCTATTTGAGGTCTTTGAAGAGCGCACGTTTTTCTAAATTGCCCGAAAAACTGTGTTATTACTCATTTACTCCTTAATAGGTTAATATTAAAAATATACATGACAAAATGTTCAAGTCAAGCGTACTTACGGCATTACAGTTGTTTGTTTGATAACGCTTCGCTTCCACCACTTCAAAAAGTTTACTCATAGCACTAAGGATCTTCTAGTTTTCTTGTATGTACTTTATTTGATATTAAATAATTAGCTTCAAATTTGAACGAATTGTCCTCACTGATTGTCCTCCACTAATCGGCGAAACTTGGTCGCCATCTTTGTTTATTTTGTGCGGGAAGAGCCTGGATACGAGATTGGGATAGAGCGTTTTCATCTGACGTCACGGCGGCCATATTGGTGTACGGTATGGGAATTAGCTCTTTCTTATTCAAATATTTCGTATTGTTTCACCACCCCCATCGGGCCACCGATCACGTGGGTGAAAACGCTCTATAGGTCAGTGGTCAGAACGCGTAGTAGAGCGTGATTGGCTCTTTTCCACAAGTTTTGATTGGCTGTTTTCAGTTTGTATTGCTTTTGATTGGCTCATTCGCTCTAAAAATTTGCACTATTTCCTTATATTATTGTACGGGATATAATTAAATAACAGATCTGCATGATTAGATGTTTTAGTTGTAAAAATGTTCATGTTATGAACCAATAAACTTGTTTTATATGAATAAAAGGATTGCAAATCTCTTGGATTGTCATTCGTTAGTTTAAACAATATGGCTATCCTAGCTAACATTGTTAGGGGGTGTTTGTATGGACGAGGGCCAGCCATAGTGAGAGGGCTCGTGTTTACATGAGCTTAATTTTGGTAGGGCTAGCTCTGGTATTAAAGAAGGTTGGATTTCACTTCCCATTGGCTTGTTTACCGACTTGTGCAGCTTTCGCACGAAGCCCGAAATCATGTTTTCGCAAACACGATTTGAATTTATAACATGAACACATGAACAAACGCAACTTGTAAAATATAAAGTTGACCAAAAAGTATTAGTAAAGGCAAACTTTATCGTGTATACCGAGCTTCGATTTGCTAGCTTTCCTAAGAGGGTCAGCCGTCTTGAGTGCGTTTACATGGGAAATTTCCAGCCCTGCTATCGGCGAGATCCCGCCTGGGAGGGTGGCCCTCTTGTCATGTAAACGCAAAGAAATTTTTACAAGGAATTACGCGGAGAGGCGGGATCTCGGCAGAGAGGGATAGCCCTACCAAGAGGCCCTTCCTCCATATAAGCATGTACACCCCCTTAGTCCAAAGACTATTAGAAATGCTCATCATCATTTGGCTGTAAATGCTGTATTTACTGGCTGAGCTACTCACTGCGCCTCATCGACTATCATCAGCTCATAGACAACTCGGGATCTTTGCAACAATGTTCCCATCAGTTAAACGGATTGTTAGTCCAACATTCATGACTGAACAACACTGTGATAATATTGTTTGCGAGATTCTGCAAAACAGAACCAACCTCGTTCCCAGGGCCTTTTTGAAATTGGGAGGGCGGGAAAAGGCCCTGGCAATTCCTGGCATCTCCATTGCTTTTCTTTCGGAAATTATGATCAAATAGCTTCAACGAGACCGCCAACGGGATCGCCATTACAATGAACTTCTCCCCCGGGACTTCCATTACTCAGAATGATTTTGCATGCTAAATTACTAATTTATTACAGCCAAGGTCCTTTTCCCGCCCTCAAAATTTCAAAAAGGCTCTGGGAACGAGGTTGAAAACAGAACGTTTCACGCATCAACAAGTTTCGTAAGCGCGTGTTCTTTAAACGCACTGAACTTTCTGCGAAGGCGTCTGAACACTAGCTACACCAAACAAAGTTGATACTTAGTATAGGTTAGTTACAGAACCCGAGGTAAAAAACACTTCAGTCGCGAAGATAAATCCTTTATCACATTCGTGACCATTGCTTTTTTCCAACCACGCATAAACCAAATTAATTGTCCCAGGCTAATATATATTAGCCTGGGGCATTAAGTATGGGTTAATTGATGGTCACGAGTCTGATATGGGATTTAACATCGCGAGTGAAGCTTAACAGCCACGAGGGCGGCAGGCCCAGAGTGGCAGTTAAGCTTCACGAGCGATGTTAAATCCCATATCACACGAGTGAACATGAATTAACCATTTTATCTCATGCATGACTCTCTCGCAGTGAAATCATTTTGTTTTCTATTTAACTTACCGAGAAAGAAACAAGAGTTAGAAAGGAAGATACTCATTAGCATGCGATAATTAGCAGTCAAAACAGTGGGATAACTAGTTATCCCACTACGCATAATCATCTGCATGCTAATCAGTTGAATAAAGGATTTAACCGGTCTGTTAGAACAATGACATGTGGGTGTGTCATGAGATAACTTGATTTATGCGTGGTTGGGAGTAATTATTATAAATAAACAACCGCGGTACAACGAAAACCAAGGTGATCATGAACTAAGTCTGATGCAATGTCCCCTCTTAAGAATCGCAACGGTTACCCACTCGAATGTCCAATCGTTTTGATAGAATTGTAACGGTTTACTGGGTGCAGTGTCCGAACGTTAATATAATCACCAGCAGGCAACAACTAATATGCCTATATACTTACAACAGCCCCTGATTAATCAAGGGATTTGCGTTGCAAGAAACACGATAATTAAAATGATTTACGCGAGGGAAAATATATAATAAGAAAATGTGTTGCATTTATTGAGGACTTTAAAGATAATACAAGTGGATTCCAAAAAGAAAATTTCAAGTTGATGTCATGAATGGATGGCTTGGATGCGCACGAAAGAGTCCAGGGTTATTAGATCAGAGAGCTTGAAATGAATCGACGATTGGACGTTGTTGTTACAGAGAGAACCAAAGAATCAAAAAAAGGATTTTTGCTGTTGACTTTTACCGTTATTCTTGTGTCATCGTTTTTAACATGGCGCTGTTTTTCTTACAAGAGTTTTGTAAAATTACAAAACGACGAGGAACGCTACAATGTGTTAATCTTCGCGCCGGCACGCTCTGGTTCGTCTTTTCTGGGTGAAATATTTAATCAACATCAGGAAATATTTTATCTCTACGAACCACTCCACGCCTACACGATGCTTCAGAGATTAGGTGTTTTTACATGGTCAGAATTAGAACATGACTCCTTGATGTTGCTACGCGACGCGTACCTTTGCGATTTTACAAATCATTACATGTATTTATATTTTATATCCCATCCAGGCTTCTCGCCTCCGCATTTTAGATCTTCAAGTCAAGCCCTATCGACATCACCACTATGTCACTCACAAGACAATCACAGTAACTCCAAGGATTGGAATCACACGAAAGAACAAAAACAGGTCTGTGATAAACGCTTAGAGCCAAAACCGACAAACTTCGTTTGTCAAAGTCGAAAACAAATCGCTATTAAAGTGCTGTCTCATCGTGTTTCCTTGGCAACTGTCCTCCGAGGACTGTCTAAGAGATTTCGCTTGAAAGTAGTACACTTAGTGCGCGACCCACGCGCCATCGTTACTTCTCGTCTGCGTCTCGGTTGGATGTCGTGGAATTCCGACGCGCTCGTACAGATCCGAGAAATTTGTAATCGCATGAGACAAAACATACACACAGCCAGGAGTATGTTTTCAAACATTTCTGGAAAGTATTTAGTGTTGCGTTATGAAGATCTCGCAGGTAATGTTCAACCAGTTGTGAAAAGACTGTTTGCCGATGTCGGATTAGAGTTGACTGAGAAGGTGAAACAATGGATTGTTAAAAATACCAGATGGCCACAAGGAAAAAATGGTAGCACATTTGAGCCTTTTGGAAGAGAAAAACAAGACGCGATAAGGACGATGAGCTCTTGGAGAAAGAAGATCTCAATGGAGATTGTACGAACGGTCGAAGAAAACTGTGAGTCGTTTATGACAGATGCTGGTTATAGAAAAGTTATTGACAAGAATGATCTGCGACGACAGAACGTCTCTTTACTTGTCAGCCCGTCTGAGCGCGTTGCGCATTTGTTTTTTTAAGTAAAGGGGTCATCATTTTCAAGGCCTTCTTCGGTAAAGATACAATAGTTGCAATAGTTTTATATAGTTTCTGTTCTGAAATCAACATATATTGCGAATAATGACTGGTTTTCTATGTAAGTAAAGTGTTTTCAGCTTGAAGCTGCTGAAGTTTCATTTGTTTTTGCTCTACAAGTTGTCGTAAGTTGTTAAACTCAGAAAGCTCTGAGCTCCAGACGGGACTCGAACACACGAGTGACTCATGCAGCATTGCAGGTGCAAGACAGGGGGTGTTACACGCTGCGACGCGTTTATGCAATTTTCCAATGATTTGGATTTCGATATAGCGGGTAGACTGGGGAGAGCCTCGATTGAGCGCCAAATCATAACAAAATATTGCGAGACAAGTTGCTGAAGGGGGGTTACACGGTGCAACACTGAAACAAATTGCTGCAATCATTGCAAAAAGTAGAACCTGATTCTACTTTGTGCAATGGTTCATGCAACTTGTCTCGCAACGATTTTGACCATTGCACAGCATGTTACACGGTGCAATGGTTCATGCAACTTGTCTCGCAACGCCAACAGGGCCTTCTTCTACTGGGGAGCCCCCCCCCCCCAATTTTAAGTTAGCCGAGGAGACGGGAAAAGTAATGAGGTGTTATGATATTTCGAGGAGAGTTGTAAGTCGAGTGATGCTTTGGAAAGGCATTTGAAGCTCCTGGCATTTCTTTAGTACTGTTTCAACTGGAAGAGAAATTGAAAAAGTTATTTTTTACAGAAGATACGAGACAAAAAACAGGCGGGAAAAGAAGGAGAAAAACAGGACAAAAGGATAAAGAGTAAAGGACTGGAATGAAGTTTAGGGGGAGAAAAAGAATGCAAAGAATTGCCCGGAAAAGTAAAGAAAAACCCCAGGACAGTTAAACTGTTACCGAGTAAGACACAAACCTCATTGTGGTGATGGTGAAGATGACGATAAAGGTGGTGGTGGTAGTGATGATGATGATGGTGGTGGTGGTGGTGGTGATGATAATGGTGGTGGTGATGATAATGGTGGTGGTGATGATGATGGTGATAATGGTGGAGGTGATGACGATGATGGTTAAAGTAATGATAATATTGGTGGTAGTGGTGGTGATGATGATGATGATGATAGTGGTGCTGGTAGTGGTGGTGATGATGGTGGTGCTGGTGTTGGTAGTAGTGTTGGTGTTGGTGATGATGACGGTGGTGGTGGGGGTTATGGTGGTCAATACTTCTGTAATCACATACTAAGATAAAATCAATTATAAAATAATAACCATTTTCTTGTGTTAATTCAGGAGGAACTTTTCTCCCTTCCGGAATATCTTTGTATGTTAAGTAACACGCCAGTTCAGGACTCATGTAGTTCTCAGAAGTCTTGAGATGAGTTTGAAACTCGGCCGTCCCTCAAAAATAGAATATAAGTGTGTGAAACGTCTGTCCATATTTGTTTTTGTTTAAAATTGTGGTTACATATTTACGTGAACTAACGTCTGGTGATTATACCTTTAACGAGATAATTTTGGAAGTAATTATCCAAGCGACTTTTCACTTCAGACGTATAATCTGCACTGATTAATCGCTAAAATATATTAACACAAGCATTAAAATAAATAATAGAAATGTATTTTATCTTATTTAAATTAATATCTGCTAAACATGGTAACAATGATTATAGAAGTGATAACAACGATGGTGGTGGTATGGTAAGGATGGTGCTGGTGATGATGGTGCTGGTGGATTATAATGATGGTGGTGATGATGGTGGTGGTGGAAGTAATGATAATGATGGTGGTAATGGTAAGGATGGTGGTGCTGATGATGGTGGTGGTGATAATGGTGCTAGTGGATTATAATGATGGTGGTGGTGATGATGGTGCTGGTGGATTATAATGATGGTGGTGGTGGTGATGATGATGGTGGTAGTAATGGTAATGATGGTGGTAATGATAAGGATGGTGGTGGTGATGACGACGATAACGAGATTATGGTAATGATAATTATGTTTAGGTAACAATAATTGACATAGTAATACAACATTACCAACCTTTAATCCGGAACGTTTCCGGTTTATTTGGACATGCGCAATTCGATAATATGTCAATGCAATTTTTAACTCCCATAGAGAGCGAATATCGTGATTGCTTTCCACCTTTTGCAAAGCCTAAAAGAAATGAAAATATAGTGAAGACAAACAAACTAGCAAGTGGCATTTACAAACAAGAGAGCCACTAAGCCGTCGACGGGAGAGGGTTGAAATACTCTTTCCCAAAGTAACCAATATTCGGGACCTAATACAATTCAACATCCTACCTGCTCCACTGCAATATAAGTGGATATTACAGCAGTTGTTTCATGACTGACACATTCCAGTAAAACAGAAGAAAGAAACTCGCTTGATTTCTTCTCCTAAGATGTACAGAATACACGTGAGATGTTTATTTGAAGGTCTAAATTTAACAAGCTCAGTCAAAAAAATGTGTCTGATTTACCTTTTCCCTGACTGAGGTATTTTGACAGAACAGCTCTGTCAGTAGGATGAGTTCAGGATTGCTGGAGAATGAGCGGATTATTTCCACCTACGATAAAGATACATCATCATCATCACATCATCACCATCGCATCATGATCACCATCCCATCACATCATCATCATCACCATCACATCATCATCATCACCATCACCATCGCATCATGATCACCATCCCATCATCATCACCATCATCATCACCATCACATCATCACCGTCGCATCACCATCACATCATCACCATCCCATCATCATCGTGATGTTATCATTATCATTGCAATTATTATCACGTCTATCGTTATTTATCGTAACCAATATAATCATTCCTAAAGTGAGATATAGGTGAAACTACCTAACATACAGGGCTAACATCCGCCACTGGCCCCTGCATGCAGCTTGGGGGCACTACCCTGAACGTATAGCGAGAGCGAGAATGACGGAGCAAAGAGTGATGGGGAGAATAATCTGTCAGCTCTGCTCTTCCCCCAAATTGTTCCTCAGCCCACCCCGTTCAATGGATAAATCTAGTATGGAATGTATTGGCCCTATTCAGTTAACGTTGTCTAAGTAAAGATCCTGCGTAAAACGTAGAAACGTAAAACGCTTTGCTCACCTTTTCCGATTGTTCCGTAAATGTCCGTGCAAGTAAATTACAATAGCCCTAAAAGGGTAAAAGAAAAATCATGGAAACTCAAGAGCTCTACTTCCGAAATTTTACAGTTCTGCTTTGAAGCACAAAGTTAGAAAAACAAGAAAGTCCGACTATAAGATATTAGTTCAAATTTCACGCGATTTTCTTTGTTATTCATAAGTCTTTATCTCCCATACCAACTGAATTCAATTCAATTGATTTGCTCATTATAAATGCATGGTCTTTATCTGTATAAAGCCCAGGAAGTATACAAATAAAGACAAAACCTCTGCATTAAGCCTATACTTAGTAATAGATAAACTCCCGAGAACGAGGGATGACATGTATGCTATATAAAGACCCGAGGACGCGCAGCGTCCGAGGGCTTTATATCGCATACATC
Source organism: Paragorgia papillata (assembly GCA_035771165.1). NCBI lineage: Eukaryota > Metazoa > Cnidaria > Anthozoa > Scleralcyonacea > Coralliidae > Paragorgia > Paragorgia papillata. The sequence continues at coordinate 124,117 of JAWNZC010000007.1, forward strand.
CCGACGTTCGAGTCGACTTAATTTATTATGAGACTGACTTAATTTATTATCGAGGAGGTTTTCCAACAAAGTTTTGTCTATTTTTTCCACCTTGGACAAAGATTTTCCTTGTTTTTTTCTTCATTTCGTATCTAATTATTATTCAAGGGCTTTATGCGATATAAAGCCCTCGAAAGAACAAAGAAAACCGACTCAATAATAAATTAATACTGGATAACCCTATCAGCCATATATAAACGGTTCTCCCTGTTCTTCCATGGGCCAACCCTCATTGGTCCATGCAGTGTTACTACAGAAGGAAACAAGAGTAAACTAAACTAACTTTATTTAGTAATAGATAAATCCCGAGAACGAGGAGTGTATGCTATATAAAGACACGAGGACGCGCAGCGTCCGAGGGCTTTATATCGCATACATCCCGACGTAAATCTGACTTAATTTATTATTGAGGAGGTTTTCCAACAAAGTTTTGTCTTTTTTTTCCACCTTGGACAAAAATTTTCCTTGTTTTTTTTTCTTCATTTCGTATCTAATTATTATTCAAGGGCTTTATGCGATTCGGAAGAACAAAGAAAACCGAGTCGATAATAAATTAATGCGGCTTAATGCCTCGGTTCTCGGTAATTCACTCTTACTGAATAAAACTGGGTAGAACCACAAGTCGCTTCACGTTACCTTAGGATCTTTTTCATAAGGTAATTGACCAATCCTTTTCTTGACAAAAACTGTCCCACCTTTTGACAACAGTGATCTAGAAAAAGAACGAATAAGCTTTGGAAAAAAAAACCAACAGTAAAAAAAACTACACATAAATTTTGCACGTTTTTTTTCAGCAAAACGTAAAATTCAACAGTTTGGAAATACCTTAGTTGCACTGGAAGATCGTCTCCATCTAAAATGATAGGCCAATAACGTTGTCCACAAATTGACACCTAGGATAACAAGAAATAATCTCAACAAAAATCACACGGAAATCACATGAGAACGACACGAGAATCACATGAGAACCGCACAAGAATCACATGAGAACCACACAAGAACCACATGAGAACCACACAAGAATCACATGAGAACCACACGAGAACCACACGAGAATCACACAAGAACCACATGAGAACCACACAAGAATCACATGAGAACCTCACAAGAATCACATGATAACCACACAAGAATCACATGAGAATCACACAAGAATCACATGAGAACCACACAAGAATCACATGAGAACCACACAAGAATCACATGAGAATCACACAAGAATCACATGATAATCACACAAGAATCACATGAGAACCACACAAGAATCACATGAGAACCACACAAGAATCACATGAGAACCACACGAGAATCACATGAGAACCACACAAGAATCACATGAGAACCACACAAGAATCACATGAAAACCACACAAGAATCACATGAGAACCACACAAGAATCACATCATGTAAATGTATCAACCTACCTAATAATGTGGCCATTAGGCGAAAATTAAGTTTGTCTCGTGTGAAAAAACTCAAAATAATAAAGAATATCTAACCCCTTAACGTCACACATGTATAATAACTTATTAAAAAAAGTTGTATATCCTTGCATGCATTTAATATTTTCAGAGACACGCACGTGTCCTATTTACCTGCTTAATTCGTTCTACGTCAGGCAGTAAGCAAGGGGCCATCTCTTTGATCACAGATTCAGGATAAAATGGCGTTTCCTACGACAGACAAAACATTTTGAATCCTTGGAATTATCCTTGAGATTTTACGAAATAACTGTGTTTATACAATAACCTGGTTGCCGTTGCTCTGGTTTTCATTGGTTGTTAGCCATGATTTATTAGAGGACAGGCACATGGACACGTCAGATCACGTCAGCTGACTTGCTTTTTCCCTTCTTCATACCCCAAAATCCGGCAAGAGTTTCGATAAAACCCTTTTAAATTTTTGTATCGTATAAAACAAATAGCTTCCATTTTTTGTTGTCTGTTCTGTTATAGATGCACAGAAGACATAACAACGTGGTAAGAACATCAGTGACTCGACAGCGTCTCGTGGGCAACTTTTTTGTTCTTACCACGTTGTGTCGTCATCTGTGCATCTATAACTGAACAGACAACGGCAAAATGGAATCTTGACACTGCTCAACACTCGTAATGAACTTCATATTCCAGCATACCCATACAGTGAAATAAAAGTAGTGTGCTGCGTAGGCAGTATTGAAATACAAATCGAGAGCGCCTTCGCTCGAAACGTTGGAAACTACGTTCAATATTTTCGGCAGTACTCAAATCTTACAATATTTCGATTTGTATCCATACATTATTCCCTCTATATAAAATGAATTATAGGTTATCCTTACCTTTAATGTTATTTCAACAGGAACGTAACAAGCTATTTTTGTATCCACATCCCTTGGAATAATAAGGCGAGGTTCCACAGCCAAGACATACAGATGTCTTAGAGCTTGTAAATGACATCTAAAGCAATAAATACAATATATTGCATGACTTTTTTAAAGTTAAACTTAATTTCTAAGTCCCCAACTAGACTTTTGAAGCTAAAAAACGTGAGTTTAATTGTACGTTTTCATATAGTTGTTATTTGAGTTAGCAAACTGTTCAAGATTGACATCTTTTTCTTAGAGTTTCTTCGTTTGTTTTTGCTGTACAAGCTGTCACAAGTTAAACTCAGAGAAAAACTCTGAGCTCCAAGACGGGACTCGAACCGACAACCTTCCGAGCATCCGGCTGGCATTCGAAAGGTGTGTGTGTGTGTGTGTGCGGGGGGGGGGGGGGTCGAGTTGCGTCCGGACCTTGAGTCCCGCCTGGAGCTCTGAGTTTAACTTACCACAGCTTGTACAGCAAAAACAAACGAAAAATAACTTTACCAACTTCAAGCTAACAACACTAATAACATATTTTTCTTACTTGTTATCCGAGCTAGTCATAGAAAACTGCGGAAATAATGCACAAACTAAAGCTGCTATGGCTGGACCTGATGTTGATAAAGTACTCCTGGAAGAAAATACAAGTTAAAATAAAAGAAATGTTGACCAACTGACATTAGTTATCTTCTTTAGAAATCAAGTAAAACAATTTACTACAGTACATCTAATATAGACCCTTTTAATAAGTGCAGAGTACGTCATTTTCCGCCATTGGCGTCATTTTCAGCCTTTTGAATTCTATTGAAAATATACAAAAGCTAAGACAATAAACGAAATTGAAAATAATTCAAAAGGAAAATTGAAAAGAAATTGACGTCAAAGGGTGAAAATTACGTATTCTATACTTATTAAAAGGGTCTATAAAATATATATTCCATAAAACTCATTCCTATTCAGAGCTTTCCCATGCTTTCTCGAGACTTCAACTAACCTGCCTCCTCCTAAGAACAGGAACCCAATAGACATGTGAATAGCCATATGGTTACCATAAGTGATGTCTGCTCTGTGTCGTTTGCGTAAGTTACGAGCTATTCGGAGAACGTCGAGATTGCCACTGCCCGCCATCACCTAACAAAGAATAAAAAAAGAACCAATAATGCGTTGTAGTTTACTAAAACAAAAAAGGTATATACTGTCATTTCACATACACTAAATAATTTGGTTAAAAAAAGTACGTTGGTGATATCACAGGTGACTAAGGGGGCTTTCCATTTACACGGTTAGACCGGTCAGTCCGGTTAAATGGAACACGATTCGTTTTAGACCTGGGATGGTCGGACTGGAAAATTTGGTCCTAATCAAAAGCAAGTCCATTCTGGCCGGACTGACCGGTCTAAACCTTGTCAATTGGAAAGCGCCCTATGTAAGACCCAACCGAAGCGAGTCTCTTGAAAAGAACTCGCGATCCTTGGAAGCTGAGTCTATATTTACAGGGCTTTGGTTCACTTATTCACACTGATAAGTATGGTAATAAAAAGGATCTAATTTTGTTGAACTTTCGGCTTGTTGATTCAGGTCTTCTTCCGAGCAATAAGGTCTTGGGTAAACAGGCTGAAAGCTGCTAAGTAAATAAATAATGAAGGTGGTGTAGTCACACTCCTATCTTGAATTATACAATTAACATCATGAAAACTTTCAAACGATTAAGAAAAACATCTGTTAGGAATATCATACCACTGCCAAGGCGAGGAGAGTTGTATTTAAACATTGCTCAAGAGTTACTTTGCCAGCCTTGAAAATAAAAAAAAACCTGATTGTCTGACATAAAAAAAAATTATCTAAAAGAACATTGGACTGTTTTCATGTTTATTCCTTTTCTTTCCATTAGTTTACTTCCCTTTGCTTTCTTTTCCTTTCTATTTCTTCAACCCTTTTCTCCTCTCCCCTTCCCTTCCTTCTCTGCCTTTTTCTTTATTCATTATGCACACACCTGTTCTGCCTCGGGTTTCTTGATGAGTTCTTTAAAGTATTTCGTATAATGAATCTAAAATAAACAAAAGAACATTTTCTAAACAACGAAAATAATTGTGAAAAAACAACAGTATTAAGACTAGACGTACCAGAGTATTAAATGCCTGCTGATTTGATGAGCCTGCAAACTTCATTCCTATGGCCAGACAACATCCCGCAATTATATTGACATATGTTTGACTGCAACAAAAGTAAAATGGTCATATAAAGATGGTAGTTAAGAAAGTCTGCATTGGTGTGGTATGGCGTAGTATGGTATGGCATGGTATCGCATAGTATGGAATGGTGTGGTATGGTGTAGCGTAGTATGGTATAGCATGGTATCGCATAGTATGGAATGGTGTGGTATGGCGTAGTATGGTATGGCATGGTATCGCATAGTATGGAATGGTGTGGTGTGGTATGGTGTAGTATGGTATGGCATGGTATCGCATAGTATGGAATGGTGTGGTATGGCGTAGTATGGTATGGCATGGTATCGCATAGTATGGAATTGTGTGGTATGGTGTAGCGTAGTAATGAGTATAATGAGTAATGAGTAATGATTTATTTAACGTCGTAAACACAGGATGTGGTCGCCCAATCATCCGAGCCAGAGGCTCATGTTAAAAGTGCACGACATAAGCTAAGACCTAAGTGTTGATTTTACGGAGGGAGGAAAACCGCAGAACCCTGCGAAAAACCCTCGAAGCACAGGAGAGACCAACTAAACTCTACTCACATGAAATTCAAGTTCGAGAACGGGGTTATTCCCAGACGGTCACCCATCCAAGTACTAACCCCGTCCAACTGGGCTTAACTACAGCGGTGAGAGGCAGCGCCCTAACAGCACACGCCACCTGTGCTTCCCTATGGCATGGCATGGTATGATGTGGTATGGCATGGGACAGTACGGTACAGTAGTATTTACTTTGATGAAGGATTCCCCTCAAAACGTTAGTATTTCACGGCCTGGTATGATGTGGTAATAATTTGGTGTTGTGTAATATGGTATGGTGTGGTTTAGTGTGATGTAATGTGGTGTAGTACACCACCACTATAAAACCTTCCAACAGCATAACATAACTCAAATACGTTTCTCTTCACCTTATGGTCTGAAAGTCAATATCAGTGTTTCCATTTTCATCTTCAGCTTTTGTCTTGAAAGCGTATTTTTGAACTATCTATGTGATCACAAGATGAACGTAAAGTCAATCGATGAAGACGTAATATATCATACACGAGGAGGAGTGTTTCATCAGGATATCCAAACACCGAGACGTTTGTTGAAAACCGAGGTTTTTGAACAAACTTCGAGGTGTTTGGATATCCTGATGAGACACTCCTCCGAGTGTATGATATAGCATCTCAAACAAATCAGTATTTTAAGAGAAAATCAAGATGAAAGTTTGCTTAATTTATGTAATTTCTTCCTCCGATATTCAAACCACCGACACGGTACTGATTTCCTTTGTGTTTTCTTCATGAATTATTAATGAGTTTGAGATGTAAAATAGAAACGCGAGTTCACACACTGTATTACAAAAAATAGACAAAAAAATAAGAACCTTTGGAATGTGAGCTTCGACCCAAGCCACAGAAGGATGAAGTTGATCCCACATTATCAGACCTCGACATAAAATCTAAAAAAGAGGATAAAGTCTGGTTGACTAAATGAAAAAGAATACGAGAAATGAGAAGAGAGGAGTGAGTGGAAAGCATGTAAAGTGGTAAAACGGAATGGAATGGGACATGATAAAATTAGACGGAACAGGATGGAATAGAAGACAGGATAGAATGAACTAAGACAGAATGAAATGAAGCGATGAATGGAATGGGAAGACACAAGAGAGAATGGGATGACACAAAATGGAATGGGATGAGACAAAATGGAATGGAATGACACAGGAAAAAATAGGATGATGCAGAATAGAATGGAACAAGGCAGGATGGATAGGACGGAACGGGATGTTGTATGCATGAGTGGTAAAACTTGTAAACGCTCAAAATTCTTAGAATTATATGAGGTGGACAAAGTAATAAACATTTACCCTAAGAAGTAAAAAGTCAGGCCTAACAAATTCGGCCAAAACTGGTGTTTCAGGAGCAGATAACCAAGAAGCAACAGTTCTTAAATAAAAAAAACAAACATGAATATGTCTTAATAATTGCAAATGGTAACATTTGAAGCTTCCTGCTTGCTAAAAGTTTTCTGCCATTATTTTGTATTTAAAACTCGACTCTTTCGCTACTGGTGGTCTATCACTAATATAGCCTGGTACCCTGGCCCAATTTCAAAAGAAATATGGGCCAGGTAACCACTAATCTCATTCTCGCGTCATCAGGGCTAAATCCACCTATGACGATTGCAGTTTTACTCATAGCCACTAAAAACGCGCGAAATTTCAACCAATAGGAAAGCAGAAGCCTTTAGTGGTTACCTGGCCCATATTCTTTGATTGGGCCAGGGTACCAGGCTATCACTAATAGACCGTGAGTAACACAGCCAATCAGAATGCAGCATTTGTAATAGTCTACTAGTTGGTTTATACTAATTAACAAATGGTTCATGGTTTGGCATGCTCCATCGAGTTATGGACGCACGCGGGAAGTTGGGAAAGCACGAAAAAACCGTAAGAGATGGTCGAGGCATAGCCGAGAGATTTTTGGGGGCTCTAGATTTTTGAGTGCTCTCCAACTTCCCAAGTGCATCCATAACTCAATGGAGCACGTCAAGCCATGAACCATTTCTTTTATAACAGAGAATCAGACACAAAACAACGGAAAACAATATTTATTTCACTGATTAAAAACGAGTTTCTCATTACGTTTGAAATTACCGTGCTCCATCGAGTTACGGAACACGCACGGTAGCCAATCAGAAACACCGTTGTATTACATCATTCTATGTTATAAAAGGTAATATCGTAAATTATTTACGTACTCATTATTACTCTTGAGGTAAATAAGCCCTAAAGCTACAATAGCTCCTGGTGCTGTCACATTAATGTTCACATTATCACCTTCCTAAGTCAAGGCAAAAGAAAATGTTTTGTGTTTTAGATAACAAGTTTATGTTTATGCCGTAAAAACTATGATGGTATTTGTAATACCTTTGTAAGATAGCTTGGGGATTTGAATTTTTCTTTTTGTGTCCCAGTCTGTAAAATGATAAATATCAAAGTAAGTAAGTTACTTTTGGTAATTTTTAGCTTCAGTTTCCACTTAGCAGTCAGGTGTAATGACTTTAAAGTGTTTTGCTGAGAATCTACAATCCTGGTCAAAATCACTCGGACACCTTGCCTTAAATCACATCTGATATCAAATTTCCTTCTAAAAATCATTCCCCCCGCTCCCCCCATTCAATGTTGATAAAAATTTGCTTTGAACATACTTTGCATTTCATTTTCTAACCAACATTGAACGGGGGTAGTGGGGGGCGATGTTATTTGAACATAATCTTAGGAATTGATGCGCTTAAGTTCGTTTTACGCGACTGTCCGAGTTAATTTTGGCCAGGATTGTAGTCAATTTTAAAGTGTGCCGGGTAGGCAGTGTTTTGGATAGAAAATCCGTTCTAAATGACCAAATTCAAAACACCTGGGGCTTTTTGTGTCCTCCAACCATATAGTGATAAAGATGATCAGAAATGTTCAACTCTGCCACACCAGCCGTCTCACGACCATGCTAAATGAAAGAAATTCTAATGTTAGGTTTTGCGTTACCTCCTTGAATTCAAATCACAACTAGTCATCACCTCTAACATTACAAGTCCCAAAGCTAAACCAGCTGACAAGGAATAACATTCTCTGCAATGTGCATTTTCCATTTCTGGGCCAGGTGGACGTCCTATGGTGTACAAGATTGTATGGTATTGAGTATAAGAAAGAGAAAGAGAGAAGAAGACGGATAAGGAAAAGGAGGAGAAGAAGGAGGAGGAGGAGGAGAAGGAGGAAGAAGAGGAGGAGGAGGAGAAGGAGAAGGAGGAGGAGAAGAAGGAGGAGGAGGAGGAGAAGGAGGAAGAAGAGGAGGAGGAGGAGAAGGAGGAGGAGGAAGAAAATGAGAAGGAGAAGGAGAAAGAGAAGGAGGAGAAGGAGAAGGAGGAGAAGGAGGAGGAAGAGGAGGAGAAGGAGGAAGAGGAGGAGAAGGAGGAAGAGGAGGAGAAGGAGGAGGAAGAAGAAAAGGAGAAGGAGAAAGAGGAGAAGGAGAAGGAGAAGGAGAAGAAGGAGGAGGAGAAGAAGAAAAAGAAGAGCAACAAAAGCAACAGCAGCAGCAACAACATCAACAACTACAGCAACAACACCAGCAGCAGTCACAACAACCACCAAGTAGTAAGGAGAAGGAGAAGGAGAAGAAGAAGAAGAGCAACAAAAGCAACAGCAACATCAACAACAACAGCAGCAGTCACAACAACCACCAAGTAGTATAACGCCTCTATCTCAGACCACATACCTATCTCAGAAAGTAGTACTTCTGTCATCAAACGATGAGCAGTTCCTTGGTATACCAGACCTAAGCCAATCAGCGCAGCACTCATCACACTGGCAGGAACATCAAGTTCTGCTGACGTGGGTGGAAGCAACGCATCAATATGAATACTCAACATTTTAGTTGTAGCCAGATCCATTGTACCACGCCTGACGAAAAAAACAACAAGCATTTGTGGTAGACTACAAAAAAGATTCTCCTACCTGAAAATAATATTCATATTTATCCAATAACATGACTTGTCATTCACTTTCATGTGTCGAGAGAAAAATACGTCCAAGGTGTCCGTTGTAACGAGAGTAGAACAATAAAAATGTTTGTTGGGGACCACATGAAGTGTCCGCAATTCCGTAATAGCGAGAGTCCGTAATAGCGAGAGTTATTTCAATACATTTCATAGTAGTTTCGGCCGGGGATTTACCAACTGTCCTTAATAGCGGGTGTCAGCAAGGCGAGAGTTGACTGTATTCGGAAAATGTAATCTATTTGTTAAATAAACAACTTACTTGGTAGCAGCCAGACCAATCAACAAACCAATGCTTGTTAGTTCATGACCCTGTACAAAAATAAACAATTTCAAGAGTAACTCAAAATCGTAAACTAAAGCAGATACTTCATTAGCATCAAAGTCTCACCAAATAATATTAAGTTTACCTTGCATAGATAATTATGTACGTTCATAATAGCAAGATTTGATAAATGTCCAGTAAGACCAAGGGCCATTAAAAATCCAGCGTGTTCGTTGGTCAACTGATTGTCTTTAGGACGATGATATACAATCCAAGTGCTGTCAATCTTAGAAGAAAAAAATTCAAGAAATTTAAGTAGTTCTAATTAGGTCCAAGTAGACTTAAAACATATTTTCCAGAATTTTCTAGAATATCCACTAAAATTAATATAGAGTTACTATCCCTTTCATGTCAGCAGGGTATCCCAGCCTAACTGTATTTTTATGCAGAATTCCACTGGATATTCTAGAAAATCACGATATTCAAGAAAACTACGATATTCTGAGAAATTACGTCATACGATATTCTAAGAAATTACATCATACAATATTCCAAGAAATGACGTCATAAGATATTCTGAGAAATTACGTCACATATTCTAAAAAATTACATCATATAATATTCTAAAAAAATTACGTACGGTATTCTGAGAAATTACATCATACAATATTCTAAGAAATTACATCATACGATATTCTAAAAAATTACATCATACAATATTCCAAAAATTACGTCATACGATATTCTAAGAAATTACATCATATATACGATATTCCTAAAAAATTACATCATACAATATTCTGAAAAATTGCATCACATGATGTTTTTAGAATTTATGTTACAAGATGTTTTTTTATTACATTTTTTATAGCAAAACATGTCAACATTTTTGAAAAGCAAGTACAGTAATGCAATTTAAACTCTACCTGTGACATTCCTGGTATAATCTTCAAGCCAGCTGCAACACCATTATGGAATGCAGGCCACACAAGCATGTCAGTTGGAACATCAACATGATCCAATGAAATTACTGCATTCCTAGAAATATTTCATAATAAGCCAGTGATGGATCCAGCTTCATCTGGTAGGGGGGGTGCTACAGGGACGGATCTAGAATTTTTTTAACCTTAGTCAAACCATTCGTAGGGGGTCCGGGGGCAAGTCCCCCGGAAAATTTTTGAAATTTGGACCTCTGAAATGGCATTTCCTGCATTCTGATGGTACTTTGAAGAAAGATTTAAAAGTTTTAAATCGTGTTTTCAATAGCGCATTTTATCAAACCTGCAGGTGTCAAATAAATTTAGGGATAAAGTGGACGTTTTATTATACAAATACATTTAAAATTATAGAAAATAACAGGGGAAAATCCAATAAATCGAATCTTAGGTAGCTGCTACGTATGCACCCCCGACGTATTCAAAATGCAGCATTTCCATTATTAAAAAATAAAAATGACTTTAAAGCGATAGATATACTTGCTGTTTTGATACTTGCCGAATCAGTTCGGATTTTGGATAATTGAGTAATTGGCACCCCCCCCCCCCCACTGCACCCCCTTGGCCAAGGGTCAGGGGGTGCGCACCCCCCTGTAAATCCATCACTGTAATAAGCAATATACACGTTAAACCGCCGTCATACTGTAGTTTTCGTATTGTGATACAAGTACAGTCTAACCTTGGTAATGCTCTGCCCGTTATTTCCAACGGAGGAATGGGTATCATTTCTGTTAATGTCGGGCGTGAAGTCCCTAAAGTGAACATTCCTCTGAAAAAGAGTAAAAAAGTGTGCAGTTTTTCCCGTTGAGTATATTCATAATATTAAACTTCATATCAGTATAATAAATTTAAACGCAAGGAGGCGTTTGTTTGGGTTATTCCGGAGTAAGAATAATTTCTGAAATTTTCCCAAATAGCTTGATCTCTCGTTTTTCAAACGATATGTTATTCTGGTTAATCCAGAGAGCTTAACGGATATTCCGAGTATTCCAGATTAAGAAGAGTTCCTAAATTAGTATTCACGTACGTTATTCTGGATATTCCTATTCTGGAATGGTCTCAAACGAAGGCAACCTTAAGTTTTAAATGGTTCCAAAAATCGAAGATTATTTTTAAAATGATAGCAAGGAAGGTAGCAGGAAATAATCAAGCACTTCTCACCTGCCAACAGATAACGATAAAGTTCTTTTACAGATCAAAAGAAGTCTTGCTTCCTGCTCTTGGATAAAATCGTGATCACTAAAATTTAGAAAAATCTGAATGAGTGAATGAACGAACGAATGGAGGAATAAAAAAATGAATGAATAAATACATGATTGAATAAATAAACAAATAAATTCTGAAATGGCTAGTTTAGTCTTTACCTGACTTCTGGCTTCTGTACCAACGAGACTTGAACGGGTTTTGCAGATTGCAATAATCGTCGAACTTCTTGGATTCTAAGATCTTTGCTAAATCGAAGGTTTGTTACCTAGTACAAGTACAGTAATTTAACCACTGTAGGAACATTACCAATAAACTATTAAAGAATAGCGTATGTAAAAGACTGTTTCATAATGTAGCTACCTTTCTGACAGTGAATATGACGGTAAAAAATCGTTTTAGTAAACTCGGAGTATAATTAACAAATCCCCCAAAACTGGACAACTTAATTCAAAGTTCGTGTTCTTATGTTTCTTATCAGAAAAGCTCAGTAGGTGGTCAGAGGTTTACCTCGCAGTCAAAGTTCATTCCATCGTCAACTTCATCTCCTTCCGAAGCAAGTTGTTTCTAAAATCACAAAAACACAATCATGTCATAATTTCCAAGAAAAACACAGATAAACAAATGCTATTGTCCTCAGCTCTTGGCAACGTCCGTCCTCCCTAGCTCCGCCTCAGCACGGGGTTCGATTCCTAGGAGGATGTTGCATTTTCGCAACTAGTCCAGGTTTGGTCAATGTATATATTTATACGTACTCGAAATTTACCTTCACCAAAAATTTCTCTAAATAAGAAGCACAACTTACTGGGTTACAGCGGTTTTCGATATTTCCTTCGCTGATTTTTGCTTGGGCTGCCAATTCTTCTCGTCCTACAAACAAGAAGTAGTTTTCGTAACACAACATGCTATCGCTTTTCTCCACAAACCTCACTAGAAACTCACCTATGAGCGTGTAACTTGCTTGAGGTAAATAAAACGAAGGTTCACTACAACATTGATGGATGGCTTCCCTCAACGGAATACTAACACCGAAAGGCAAAGTTTCCAGATCATCCTTTGTGAATCCTATATACGCCGAAAAATAAATATATAAAAAAGTCGTAACAGTCTCATTTTATTGAAAATTTATTACTATCTCAATCTCGTTAGCTAGTAGCTGAGAATGCTGATATGTGTAATAGCAGAGACCTTGGGTCCAATTCTTGGGTTAAGACCCTCAGAAGTTTTCAAACATTATTCTGCATTAGTAAACCCTCTTCATATTCTTTAATTGCTTCTTTCCGGAGCAATATTTTAAGTTACTTCAGCTAACAAGTTAAAAAGTAACTCTTTTCTAACATAGTGTATGGCGAAATGGTCTGGAAAACCAGCAAAAGTTTTTGTTCATGTTTATATGCAAACTTGTGAACACGATGTATGTTTGAAGGCGCTGGGATAATCCATCACCGGGAACAGAAAAACATGTTGCTGCTTGAAAAGAAGCCGCCTTTCGCTAGCCAATCAAAACGCTTCTCGGTGATGGATTATCCCAGAGCCTTCGTTTGCGTGCGCATGCCGGCGAAGGCTCTGGGTACGAGATCGGTTTCTAGTAGTTACCAGTCTCTCCCATGAACAACACCATTCTGTCAGCTGGAGTTCGGCATCTAGAAGAAAGAGACCAAAGAAATGTAAGACTTATTGCTAACTTTTAGCAGCAACACTACGGAAAATAAAGTATACCTTTTACACTGCTGTCCCTCCATGTCAAACTGTGAACTTTGACCTGTAACAGTTAACACAAGACTTATATTTTTTTATTAATAATTTCATTAATATTCATAAGGTTGCTTTGCAACAATATGTATTTGTTTGAAGACTTACCATTGATTAATAATCTTTTTATTAAACTTTCTGGATCATCATTGTAAGTTCCATCTTCATAAGGAATACAAAGAGAATACATCTGTAACAAAAAAATCAATCAATCAATCAATCAATCAATCATTTAATCAATCAATCAATCAATCATTTAATCAATCAATCAATCAATCAATAATTTAATCAATCAATAATTTAATCAATCATTCAATCAATCAATCATTTAATCATTTAATCAATCAATCAATAATTTAATCAATCAATCAATCAATCAATCAACAAATCAATCGATCGATCGATCAAACAATCAATCATTCAACAAATCAATCAATCAATCATTCATTCAACAATCAATCGATCGATCAAACGATCAATCAATCAATCAATCAATCAATCAATCAATCAATCAATCAATCCTCTTACCATGATTATTTTATATATTTGCTGACATACATCAGGAATTATTGGAAATCCTGCCACCTAGAATGAAATTTACAAACTCGATCATCACAATTCATTTATTGTGAAATTAGTGTTTGGAATTTGTGATAAAATGTTGTATGCACACACTCAGCGTTCGTAGCTCGAAAAAGAGCGGCAAACTCTAAGAACAGAGACCATGGGAGCTACCAAGTCAGCGGTATATAATGTCCACAGACTAAGATGGATAAAATTTATTTCTTGTTGCATTGGATTGTCTTGCGTTGTGTTCCGTTGTCATGTGTTGCGTTGCATTGTGATGTGTTGCGTTGTATTGTCATGTGTTGCGTTGCATTGTGATGTGTTGCGTTGTATTGTCATGTGTTGCGTTGTATTGTCATGTGTTGCGCTGTATTGTCATGTGTTGCGTTGTATTGTCATGTGTTGCGTTGTATTGTCATGTGTTGCGTTGTATTGTCATGTGTTGCGTTGTATTGTCATGTGTTGCGTTGTATTGTCATGTGTTGCGTTGCATTGTCATGTGTTGCGTTGTATTGTCATGTGTTGCGTTGTATTGTCATGTGTTGCGTTGTATTGTCATGTGTTGCGTTGTATTGTCATGTGTTGCGTTGTATTGTCATGTGTTGCGTTGTATTGTCATGTGTTGCGTTGTATTGTCATGTGTTGCGTTGTATTGTCATGTGTTGCGTTGTATTGTCATGTGTTGCGTTGTATCGTGATGTGTTGCGTTGTATTGTCATGTGTTGCGTTGCACTGTCATGTGTTGCGTTGTATTGTCATGTGTTGCGTTGTATCGTGATGTGTTGCGTTGTGTTGCATTACGTTGTATTATGCTGTCAGCGGTTGTTCTGTGTTGCGTTGTGTATCTACCATGTACCTGTTTGCCTTTTAAACATGCATTAAGCCATTCGTAAATCTTTGGTGGGTCATCAGTAAAGAATGATGGGAACAACATCTTATTTCTCTGACATTTTTCTGAAAATAATAAATCAGAATTTCACAAAGAAATCTAAAAGAATATACAGAGGCAAACAGGTAAATCTCATTAGCAATTTGAGAAAACACATGTTGCTTCGTCTGTGTCTCACCTTCTGTTTCTAGCTCAGGTACAAGTTCTCCATTAAGATGTGGGTATTCCTTGATATAGTAAGCAACATACATGCCCCAACGTAAGTTCCTATAGAAATTAAAATTAAATATTTAATCTTATAAGCATTAAACACTTCTCAAAAGTAACACTAACAAAATAACACACTTTGTCAAAGTTAACAGTAATTCTCCCACATTCGCTGCATCACGCCATGTCAATCTGTTCAGCTTAAGATTCTATGAAATAAAGACAAAAACAAACAAAGGAACAAATTGGAATATAGATGCGTCATGTGGAAGGAAGGAATTAGGAAGGAAGGAAGGAAGGAAGGAAGGAAGGAAGGAAGGAAGGAAGGAAGGAAGGAAGGAAGGAAGGAAGGAAGGAAGGAAGGAAGGAAGGAAGGAAGGAAAGAAGGGAGGGAGGGAGGGAGGGAGGGAGGGAGGGAGGGAGGAAGGGAGGAAGGGAGGAAGGGAGGAAGGGAGGAAGGGAGGAAGGGAGGAAGGGAGGAAGGGAGGAAGGGAGGAAGGGAGGAAGGGAGGAAGGGAGGAAGGAAGGAAGGAAGGAAGGAAGGAAGGAAGGAAGGAAGGAAGGAAGGAAGGAAGGAAGGAAGGAAGGAAGGAAGGAAGAGAACGCCAAAATATATTACCTCGTGAACTAAATGCAGAGCAAAAACAACAGTTGGGATGTATTGGTAAAGCAAAGCATTGCTATCCCACGTTACAGATAGTTCTTCTGGCGATTTATCTTCTGAACGAGGTTGACGAGTAGAGTCTGGTATTGAGAGACCAGATGTTCGCAAAGAAACGTCTTTAGTATAATCATAGTCAAGTAACAACTGCCATGACGTCTGATAAAAGAAAAAAACACAACAAAATATACAAACTACCGTTAAAAATAAAAATAAATAATGCCAACAGATCATTCCATTAATAAACAAAAAAGCTAGATAGTTAGAATAAACAAAAAATAGAAAAAGTAAAAAAAGAAAAATTTTAATTGACCTCCGCTTCATCCAAGTTCGTTTTAGACTTCTTCGCTGGAATACTTGAAAAACACTAAAGGAAAATTATAATAACTGTTAAAAAATCCTAGAATTTCCTATAATGGTGAAATGTACTCTGACCTCATCGAAAGACGCTCCGTTTAGTTTATAACCAAGAAGTTTTAGGAGTACTTCAGAAAAACGTCCCCAATCCTCATCAGAATCAGTTTCATGTGAGTGTCCATTGGTAAGTAAGTAGTATTTGAGTACGGCTTTTAATGCGATGTCGTTTGGTAGCAGTTGCTTTAATGATCTTAGACACGATGAAACTATAACGAAGAAACAACTGAATGTCGTAAATGGCATACAGAAAATCTCCTTGCAAGTTAAAGCATCCATAAATCCAGACACACGATTAACTATTTAAGTAGTATAGCTACCTACTTTGCAACAACAGTCTGTTATTATAAATATCATTGAAAAAACTCATTAATAATTCATGAGGAAAACACAAAATAAATCAGTACCACGTAGAACGAAATCTTAAAATATAGTTCAACTGGGAAACTTTTTTTTTTAATAATTTTGCAACAGACAGTTGTTCCTGACTAGGCGACTATACTACTTCATACTACAAGCTGTCGTAAGTTAAACTCAGAGAAAAACTCTGATCTCCATGAGACGGAACTCAAACCCAACTACCAACTTCTCTGAGTTTAACTTACGACAGCTTGTACAACAAAAGCAACTTTTTGTATAAACCAGGAGGATTTTTATCAGATATAAAACCACGAACATAGTACCTGTACTGTCTTGTGTCAATGGCGGTAATGACATGCGATACATTTCATTGTTATTAAATTCCTAGAATTTCAAAACAAGACATTTCTTAGAATTCAGTTATAATTTATACCATAAGTACTCTTTGAGACCCCGTTTACACGATGCCGGTACAATTTGAACGGAACAAAATCATGCCGGTGTGTAAATACAGGCCAAAAAGTCTTGCGTTTACACGGTTAATATAATGACGGATTAACATGTGACTATTCTCTTCCAATGAGAATTGAGAAGACTTTGTGAATACTGCTGACCCAAATACTGTGGTCGTATATATCGTGTTTACCGTCATCAAACTGTTACGGCACGGGCATTTACACGATACCGGTTGGTGGTGCATTTTCATTTCATGCCGTCAAGGAACCCATCTTTGTTTTGTGCCGTTTTCACGTCATTTTTGTGCCGGTATCGTGTAAACGCAAGGCCTAAACGGCATGGTTTTGTTCCGTTTTCAAATTGTACCGGCATCGTGTAAACGGGGTCTTAGTTAACATTTTCTGGAAAAAAGTTAGAATTTAAATTTTAAAAAAAACACAGTTAAAATAGTTCTTTCTTTTTATATAATTAAACATATACATATACATATAATTAACTTTCATGGTAACTAATTTTTGCAATAATTTTTACTCACAAGAATAACTGTATTTCCAATTGGTTCTCTGAGACAAGTCACATGTAGTTTTGTACTTAGTTCTTCTACAATAAAAAGATAGCTGTCAGCGTCGCATGTTCGCAAAAAATAATGAAATTGTCAGATACACACGTAAAACGCGCAAGCTGTTACAGACCTGCATGCAAACAAGTTGTTACAGGCCGTTCCGTTGTTGACAAGTCTGTAACAGGTTGTTGACAACTTGTAATAAGGTTGATGACTCCAACAGACCTGTGACAAGTTGTTCCAACAACCTGTTACCATGCTGCAGGCTGCAGCTAACTTGTTAACAGGTTGATGCTAACAAGGTTGTAGCAGCTTCTTGAATGAACAGCATTGTTACAACCTGTTAACAGCTTTGCTACAAGCCTGTTGGAAACACATCCTGTTGACAAGCTGTGAGATTTTGACGTGTGTAGTTATCGTCTTTTACAGTTAACGTTCTTCTAACGCTATACCCAGAAATATATAATTTCAAAACCTTGCATGTCTTCTACTTGATGACTGGGACGTTCTTCTTGAATAGGGGACAAAATCATGACCTACACGAACAACAGAAAATAAATGATCGGAAAGTGAGGCTTATTCAAAGAAAAGTAATGTTTATTTCAAAGAAAAATAGTTATTAAATTTGAAATTATAGGAGAGTGAAGTTCATCCAAAGAAAAGTGATGTATATTCAAAAAATAAAGTTTATTCGAATAAGGAAAGTGAGGTTTGCCTAAAGAAAAAATATAAAAATACGTTTCATTCGATTGGTTTGAAGTACACACCTAAAAACGCCTCAGGTCTGTTACAGCCTGTTGCAGCTACAGGCCTGATACAGGTATGATATCATAGCTGTTACAGGCTGTTGACGTCCACAGACTGTTCAGAACTGACAGCATCAGACTGCAACAGACTGTTGGTCTGTCAGTGCTGTATCAGTCTGATATACTGTAAAAGAATGATACAGATCTGTAGCCGTCTGTAAGAACAGGCTGTAACAGCTACGATGGGGCAACAACACTGATGGAAGCTGTTGGTATCAGATAAATCAGGACTGACGATACCAGCACTGTAACAGCCATGTTGAACAGGTTGTGTCAGAGCTGTCGGGAACTGCGTGGATTTTCCCTAGCGTGTCGCGACACGAATTTTTCGTGACTTCGTCAGCAAAAAAAGACAAGAGACTCTGAACGCTTTGTAGTCTGTCTACAATATTGTATTTCACCTCCGTGGAAATGTCCATGAATGAGCTTCCCGCAAAAGCACCACAACTCATTGAACTGGTCTCAGATATATCGTCAAGTCCAACCAACTTAATTTCACAACCCTGCAAAATCACAAGTCTTATTTATCGTCAAGAAAATAACAAGCACTTCAAAGATATGCGACTGAAAATATTCACCTTGCATTTACCACTGTACAAAACTAAATTGTTTTCAGGATTCAACACAAGAACCATCTTTAAATCCTATAATAAGAAAATCGTTTTTGGTTATTTTTTTAACGTTAAAAATAATTCATGTACACTTCAAAAAATTAATGATTCATGAGGAAAACACAAAGGAAATCAGTACCAATGTCCATGGTTTTATATCTGATAAAAAAAATTCTCCTGATTTATGTAAACTTTAGCTTTGATTTTCTCGGCTTAAGCCCTAATCAAACGAGAACGCAAGTCATCGCAAGTTGGCAGTCAGAATTTCTGTGGCGGTCGTTCGAACTCCCCAAATTAACAAAGTAAAGGTTTCATGAGTGTTTTAAACAAGTTTTAACTTTGTCACGGTACATAATATTTTCGGGAAATTATTCAGAGCTGCTGGCTGAGATAGCGTGACTGCCAACTTGCGATGACTTGCGTTCTCGTTTGATTAGGGCTTTAGACAACGTTGTTTTTCACAATTACTACAGCAATGAACTTACCAAATGGGTCGTTTTTGAAGCTATTTATTAGGGATGAGCCGATCATGAAAAATCAAATTTGCTGATCCGATAAATTCCGATACGATTTACGATCTGATCGGCCGATTTATCGGTGGTTACCGATATTTGCCAACAGGAATTCAGATTAATTAAATTTGACAGTTTCTTTATGGAATCATTACAACTTGACGTTTTTCTCAACAAAGAAAATGAAATTCACAAGTATAAAAGCAAGAATGCTATTTATCGGCCAATATATGTCGATGTGATCGGCAAAATTTCCCCTCTGCTGCCAAGACTGGCTAGTTTACATTTTTATATTAAATAAAAAATAAAATAAAAACATTATAAGTAAATTTACTTTCAATGGCACAGCATCGATGGCTGGTATTTCAAACGTTGTGCCAAATATAAAATGATCCGGTCTGTCACCGCGGATGAATTTCGTAAATCTAAAAAAATAGTTGTAGTTAAAAATGGTTAAAATCGGATTAAACCTAAATAGCAGTGTAGTAGTTAAGGTGGTGATTGTATATAGCCAAAAAGTATAAAGTATGAAGAAAAAACTTCACTTCTTTTTACCTTACTGTATATTAAAATGTATTATTATATGACACGGATTACTTCCGGTAAAATCACGCGCTGTGATTGGTTAGTGACGGGGCGAGATTTCATCGTAATGCCCACGGGCATTATGAAAATTGTTAATGCCCTACGATTGGAAACAAACAAAAAATCCTAATAAGAAACTTTTATTGCCGAAAATAGAAATAGACGACGATGAACATTATCTAATTCTAGTATCCAGACGAGAAAGAAACAGAAGAAAATAACGCTAGTTCGGTGTTTTGACGAAGTTAAAGGAAGCGAAGACCAAGAAATACAAGATTGATTTTGAAATAAAAAATGCCATATAATGAACTACTTAATAACCTCGACCGTTCGGTCTTTACGGTAAAATATTAAACCTCGGTCTTGAGCGTATTAACCTCGCTATCGCTCGGTCAATACAGCAAGACCTCGGTTTAATATTTTACCGTAAAGACCTCACTCTCGGTTATTAAGTAGTTAGTAGGTGATCTTTGTACCTTAGTTTTGATAGGCATGGTACAAGATAGCAGATGTAGTTTTCTCCACAAATATCTGTCGTTAGAAAAGCTTTTCTGGCTTCACCCTTGTTGCCTTGTCTAGAAATAGGCAAAAATAATATTATAAAATAAAACATTAGGATTTGTAATTGTAATTATAAAAGCTTGAGATCTTGGTAGCGTTTCAAAGATTTTCTTATCTTCCCATGAATAAGTTCCTTATTCCCAGCCAATTAAATCTCTCTCATACTTATAACACAAAACAAAACAAAACAAAACAAAACAAAACAAAAACATACAAACAAACAAACAAACAAACAAACAAACAAACAAACAAACAAACAAACAAACAAACAAACAACTAAACAACCAAACAAACACACACAAACAAACAAACATACAAACAAATAAACAAACAACACACACAAACGAACAAACAAACAAACAAACAAACAAACAAACAAACAAACAAACAAACAAACAAACAAACAAACAAACGAACGAACGAACGAACAAACACACACACACACAAACCAACAAACACACAAACAAACAAACAAATAAACAAGCACACACACAAACAAACAAACATATCAACACATAAAAAACAGACACACACACACAAACACACAAACAAACAAACGAACAAACAAACAAACAAACAAACAAACAAACAAACAAACAAACAAACAAACGAACGAACACACAAACAAACAAACAAATAAACAAGCACACACAACACACAAACAAACACATCAACACATAAAAAACAGACACAATCCCCCCAAAAATAGTGGTATGCTTTCATCAGTCAGTTCTGTTCACCTTCCAGTTGTCGACTCCTCCCACACATGTTCCAGACAAACTTCTGGAGCAAGAGGTTCAACGAAATCCCAATAACTATCATCCTGAAAACTTCCTGTTGTTGCAGCAGGAGAGCGGAATATATCAGGAGACTGAAGACCAATGAAAAATGAAGAATCACCTAACAAAAAATTTAAAAGAATAACCACCAGCCTGGATCAATCACTATGTCAGTTATTGCTATATTTGACAGTGATCACAATGCTTAAAGATTGTGAACTGCTGAGATTTTCAAGCTAAAGCCCACACTCTGGTTCACTGTTAAATGTGACCTTTTTTAATAAAGCCTATTCTACTCTACTCTACTCCACTCCACCCCACTCCACTGCACTCCACTCCACTCTACAATTAGTTTCTATTCATTTCATTTCTCTTCTCTTCTCTTCTCTTCTCTTCTCTTCTCTTCCCCTCCCTTCCCTTCCCTTCCCTTCTCTTCTGATAAAGGTTAACCTAAAAAAATCATGCAGTATTTTGACATCAATATTTTGCTGTCCAGAATCTCAGTAGTCTGTACCTAAACTTTGACTTGGTGATTGAAAATGCGTCTTTCCAGAGTGCCATCGAGGAAGTGGTGATGAAATATACGGAGACTGGAAATGTCTGCTAAACACTTTACCAGATGGAGAAGGAGTATGTAACTGAGAATGAAGTGAAAAGGAAGGAGAAGCAGCCACTGATAATCGTGAATGAGCTCCTGCATTTAAAATGGGAGTAGGATGATGTTGATTGCTCGTACCAAACTCTGATGGATAATCACTGCAGAGTAATGGTTCTGGATAATCCTTGGAAAAAGAGTTAATAATTTATTATAATTAAACATTTTAATTGCTGAGCTTTCGTCCTTGAGACTCAGGACGTCTTCAGAGCTGAATGCAGACAATTCGTCTGACGAATTCACGAATTAGAACGTAACTTAACGTCTTACAACGTGGCATGGCGTCTTATAACGTAGTGTGACATTAACCGAGGTATATTTAAATCAGGGTGACAAGAATACCTCTTTTTTAGCGCTTCTCAAAATCCAAACAGAATGATGTCCGACAGCTGGATCATAAGTTAAAACAATTGGTGGATCTTGACAAGTGAATACCACATGCATTGTGGGGTCAGAACAATATGATACCTTGCCTGTTTAAAAGAAAGAAAGAACTTTAATCAGAATTATCAGTAGAAAAGTAGAGAGCTGCATAGACAGGTAAACTCGGAGATTTAAAAGAATAAAATACTAGCATTAACATTTCAGATGAAGGGCTCAGTTTAAAGTGCGTATGAAACGAAAGTAAGTCAGTCTTATTCGAAAGAACACTTAAAATGATAGAGTAACATCTTTTGCAGTTTTTCGTTTCCTTGCTTCGTTCTTGAGATATTTTAGTTTGTTTGATGTGCAAATTAAACATTTCGACGTCACATGTGCATAATAAGTTATCGAAAAAAGTTCACTTGAAAAATATATTCACTTGAAAATCTACATGTTTAGTGTTGTTGGCGAAACACACCAACATGCTTCGTTCGAATTAATATGGTTTTATAATAGAAAAGATATCTAACCTTCCCGGATAACTCATTATGCACGTACAACGTCAAAATGTTTAATTTGCATATCAAACAAACTGAAATATTATTAGTTGCAGAAATTGCAAGTCGCGTTGTAACAGTAAGTTTCCAGTTAAACACTGTTACTGTGGCTCCATACAGTTCCTTGAAAAATGGAAAATACAAGTTTGAGAGTCCAAAATACGTGATTAAACAATTCGGGAAAAGAATAAAACTAAATGTTATGCATAGTTAAACAGTCGGACAATCAAAAACTGTTACCAAATAAATAGCAACAGTTGTTGCTATGGCAACAATGACTTTTCAAAATGGCTGCCAATTACCCTTCAAACTAATTTAATTCGAAAAAAACTTTGGTGACCCCCCATTTTTTTTTTCTTTAAAACTTTTCTTGAAGTATGAGTAATCAATAGGCCAATTTAAAAAAAATTCTGTAGAACGAAATTTTTTAAAAATTAACAAACATGATTTTTCCGGGGAAAAAATTATTCGTTCTACAGAATTTTTTTTAAATCGGCCAATTGATTACTCATACTTCAAGAAAAGTTTTAATGAAAAAAAATTGGGGGTCACCAAAGTTTTTTTCGAATTAAATTAGTTTGAAGGGTAACTGGCAGCCATTTTGAAACGTCATTGTTGCCATAACAACAACTGTTGCTATTTATTTGGTAACAGTTTTTGATTGTCAGACTGTTTAACTATGCATAACATTTAGTTTTATTCTTTTCCCGAATTGTTTAATCACGTGTTTTGGACTCTCAAACTTGTACTTTCCATTTTTCAAGAAACTGTATGAAGCCACCTTAACTGGAAACTTACTGTTCGAGTATTACTAACACAGCTTGTACAGCAAACAACTGACAATCATTTCAAACTAAAATATCTCAAGAACGAAACAAGGAAACGAAAAACTAAGATGTTACTCTATCATTTGGAGTGTTCTTTCAAATAAGACAAACTTAATTTTCGTTTCATAGGCACTTTAAAGCATCAGTACAGTATTTCAATCCTAAAAATCTTGGCAGTAGCTTTCATTTCCGAAAACCTGAGTAGCAACTCAGCTAGCATACAATCATTCTGCAGTTAAGAAAAATCACCTTGCTGTCAGACCTGATCACCTCAACTACCTAAAATGAGTGTAAACTACAGTATCTGTAACAACAATATACCAGGCCGTGGTCACCAGTACCTCCATATCGTAAGACCACAGGTCTTGGTTCATCTAATGGACTTAGAAGACTGAAAACAGTTGGGATTTTTTTACTAGAAAAATAGATCATGAACAAACTTAAGATGTTTTAGGTAAAGTCTGACTGGTTTTTCACATACAGTAGATCAATCAGTAAATAATCAATCAAGCAAGCATTCAATCAATCAATTATTTAATCAATCAACCAACCATTCAATCAATAAATCATTCAGTCAATCAATCAATCAATCAGTCAATCAGTCAATCACTCAGTCAATCAATCAATCACTCAATCATGAACAAACTTAAGATGTTTTAGGTAAAGTCTGACTGGTTTTTCACATACAGTAGATTCAATCATTCAATTATTTAATCAATCAACCAACCATTCAATCAATAAATCATTCAGTCAATCAATCAATCAATCAGTCAATCACTCATTCAATCAATCAATCAGTCAATCAATCAATCAATCACTCACTCAGTCAATCAATCACTCATTCAATCACTCAATCACTCAGTCAATCAATCAATCAATCAATCACTCAGTCAATTAATCAAACCAACCAATCAATCAATCAATCAAACAAACAATCAATCAATCAATCAACAAACAATCAGTCAATCATTCAATTAATCAAACCAACCAATCAATCAATCAACCAACCAATCAACCAATCAATCAATCAAACAAACAATCAGTCAATCATTCAATTAATCAAACCAACCAATCAATCAATCAATCAATCAATTAATCAAACCAACCAACCAACCAACCAATCAATCAATCAATCAATCAATCAATCAACCAACCAACCAACCAATCAATCAATCAATCAAACAAACAAACAAACAATCAGTCAATCATTAAATTAATCAAACCAACCAATCAATCAATCAATCAATCAATTAATCAAACCAACCAACCAACCAATCAATCAATCAATCAATCAATCAACCAAACAAACAGTCAATCATTCAATTAATCAAACCAACCAATCAATCAATCAATCAACCAACCAACCAATCAATCAATCAAACAAACAAACAAACAAACAAACAAACAAACAAACAAACAAACAAACAAACAAACAAACAAACAAACAAACAAACATAAATTTCCATTATCTTTTCTACATATTTTAGACACAGCAATTTCCAGGCTTAACTTCTGCAACGACCCTACCCCAAAAAAACTATGTCAGACAGTCAGCAAACAAAAGTGTTAGCTAAGCTACATTCGATATAAACCTTTTAAGTTGATTTATCTCAGGATGTGAGATGTTCCTTTCCAATAAAAGTCCACCAGGAATAGCTAGGACATGGGAAACCTTGATGACAAACAACATTTTCAAAACTAATTATATTATTTTAATATTTCTTTAAATAGCATAACATAGTTTAAGTACCGTATTTCCTCTATTTAGCCCCCTGGGGGCTTATTTTTTTTTCAGTGCTTCTGAACTGGAGGCTTATTACAGTACCACTCAGAAGTAACCTAATGAAATCCTAGGTTGAACCATGGGTGAACCATGGGTGAACCATGGGTAATCCTTGGCTGAACCTAGGTCACCCGCTGGTCATCCAAAAATGGAAGAAGTACAGTCGGACGAGGTGGAAGTGACGAAACCCGAAGTGTTTGGTCGACCATAATTTTTCTCTTGCGGTTAGATGTGTCAACCACTACCTCACCGTAACCGCACCGCTACCTAACTGTAACCTCACTGCTAATCCACCGCTACCTAACTGTAACCTCACTGCTAATCCACCACTACCTAACCGCAACTTCACCACAACCGCAGTGTTAGGTTACTTCTGAATGGTACTGTAGAGGGGGGGGGGGGGCTAAATAGAGGAAATACAGTAACTCTAATATGTATACTGTGAAATTAACTAACTTGAAATGGTAGACTAGTCAAATTAACACTCCCATCTTCAGTAAAGACATTGATCAGTTCTTCTTCTATTGTGCATAGACTTCTTGTTGGTACTTTGAAAATACAGAATAACATATCAGTTATTTCATTCCCAGTTTGATAATACTACCAGTATTTAACTACAGTAGGTTGCCTACATGAGTATGTTTTTCAGTATTTGGTATTTTCAGTGTATTTTAGTGTGTTTTTAGTATGTTCAGTATGTTTATATATGTTTCAGTATGATTTTCAGCTGTGTGTTCAGTATTTACAGTTTATATATAGTAATTATGTATCAGCTAAAACATACATGTAATTATATTTAATTTTATTTATCCCAAGCAGGCAGAATCCTATAGACAAAGTCTAAAATTCATGTCAGCTATTGCAACCATAATTTATACAATGTTAAACATTAAATTATTAAGTTTGTGCTGTGCAATATGAAATAGTACGTAAGTATACAAACAAAAATACAGGACACCTTGTTTGTTGCAAGAATGATCTGTAGTTGACTTTTCAAAAGTACACCACACAACATTCTTGATTTCTGAACCAAGTGTGAGAGATTTGATCACAGTCTTGTGGTTTCCATAACCTCGACTCCATATTACAGTGCACCCACAAACATACACCTAAAAATACCACATGTGTGATATGATCATTAACCTATTCCTACATGAGCCAGTCAAAACTGGCCCCTTCATGGTCTTTTTACAGAACTCTATCTAACGCCAGACAATTTTATTTGTCAAAGAGAGAACCTTCAGACACTCTAGGCAAGAATGAGTTATGGCAACAAGTGATTAACCCATTCCTACCTGAGCCAATCTAACACCAGACAATTTTCATTGTCAAAGGGATCCTTCAGATACTCGATCTAGGCAAGAATATATGAGTTATAGCAACAAGTCATTAACCCATTCCTGCCTGAGCCGATCTAACACCAGACAATTTTACTTGTCAAAGAGAGAACCCTATTTCTGGCTAAGCCAGCCAATAATGACCCCTTTACTATTTTACTCTAACACCAGATGATTATATTTGTCAAAGAGAGAATTCTCAGATATCCCAGGCAGCAATGGATTAAGGTAAAAGCTGAAAGTACATCTGCACTACTAGTGACAGATGACCAACTGTACTACAGTACTGTATTGTACATTTATGATAGAAAATCTGTACCTCTTCTTCAATATTATCTGTTTCACATGTTGTCAAGTGCCAAAATTCCTGTGCATAACAAAAAAATATTAAGTTACTGTATCTGAACAAAAAAAGTATAAAATATGGGTAAGTTTTGTGAAAACACCACGTAAAAATGTATTTGCTAAAAAATTAAAAATTTATTTTATTTCGTAAAATATTCATTTGTAAAATATTTTTTAGCAAATAAATATTTTATGTGGTGTTTCCACAAAAGTTATCTATATTACATTTATCGCCATGAAAACTTTAAAAGTCTAAAAGTTGACTGTCTACGCCACAACCCCCCCTGTTTTCAACAGCCAGTTACATATATACATCACTAATTCAACACTATCTCAACTATCTAACTGGACTATATTAAATATATAGAAATATACAGTACATGTGTTATGGTATTGGGTGTTGTTTCAAACTGACCTTTGGTCTTGACTTCTGGTTTCTTTCACCATCTCCAAATCCCGCAGTTGACGGATGTATTTTGCTAAATTCTTGTCCATGAGGGACATATTTCGAGAGCTGGTCAACTTCAATCATTAGAAAGTCCTCTTATCACGTATCGAATAGTTGTTAAACTACGTTAGTTGATTTCATTCTTTTATAACAAACAAAATCTTCCGAGCAATGCTGAATTCCGACATTTTGGATTTTTTGTGTTTGGCGGGAACAACCGCGCAAGGTTGGGAGGGGCCTGGAAAACACCGGAAGTACGAAACTTTCCAAAAATCTTTCTTATAATAAGAAAGCTCGTCACTAATAAAAGGGATCACTCAAAAGGACAACCCCCAGTCTTTACGCGGCTATTCCAAAATAAAATATAGTAAAGTTAGCCAGATTTTTGACTAGAGTTACAGGGTTTTTGTCCAGAAGATTGCCAAAATCTTGAGATTCACTGAGGCTTGACGACAAATTTGGAAAAACACATGAGGCGGAAACGACCGAGCAAGCTTTCTAAGGAACTTGGGAAACACTAGAGGGAAACACTGGAAGTGTGAGATTTTCAAAAGATCTTTCCAAGAAAGCGAAAGTGAAACAGGAAGTTGAGCTACAAATTAAGATTGCAAAATACTAAGAATTTTCTCAAGAGGCACAAAAACGAAAGTGGCTAAACACACAGAAGCAAAGTTAGAATAAGCTTTGATATATTAACATGGATATAAATCTTGAAGAATTTGGTATTTGTTGTGAGGTGTGCGCAGAGCAGTTCTCGCAAGAGAAAGAACAAACTCCAAGAATTCTTAAATGTGGCCACTCATTTTGCCTGTGTTGTTTGGGAAAGTTGGCGCATCAATACGACGTCTGGGGTCAACAGATTAACGTCGACAATATTCTACATCTTTGGGTATATGATAACGATAATCCAGCATACACTACGCAAATATGTTGCCCAAAATGTAAGACGTTGACCGTAGTTGAAGGTACTATGGCGGACGCATTACCAAAGAATATCAGTTACTTAATCTTGATTGATGATCTGGTGAGGAGCTGTAGTCAACGAAGTAAACAAGACGTATGCGAGGAACATCCAGACTATGTCCTTGATATGTTTTGCCACGACGATGAAGAGACTACTTGCTTGAATTGCACAGTCTATGGGGAACACAAAACGCACCAAGTCTCCAGGTTGTCTGCTTTTGCTGACCATAAAAGAAATATCATTGAAAAAAACAAAGCTCTCCTCGAGGATATGGTAAAGGAATGTAAAAGTTTGGAAGAGAAGCTGGAAACAAGAAGATCAAACACTAGATTTACTGAACTGCGGCGAGAAATTATGATTACATTTTCGGCAGTCCAAGCAACATTTACAACGCACCTGAATGCTAAGCTTGAAAGTGTGTTAGAAAAATTGAGTGAAATGCAAGATGCCCAAAGTTTATTGCTAAAAGAGAATGAAACCCAGATCTTTAATACTCTGCTTGAACTTGAAAACATGACAAAGAATTCTGAGAATTTTCTTCTAGAAGCAAATGAACGTGATCTTGCTAAAGAGGACGAACTGATCAGTAATATGGGACAACTGCTTGAACAAGTTAACAAACGTGAACTAACTACTCAGCATGTGTATCAAGTGAGAATCAATGACTTCAGTGAACTTGAAGAAATTATATTAGATGCTTTGGATTCATGGGTGTGTGATGTGTGTGAAACAAAACCAGCTCTTGCTGAAAATTTTGAAACAATTTATGAAAGACATCCACAGTGTTTTGCTCAGTCTCTCAGAATCTTATTTGGGGAAGAAGAGCCAAGTGATCGATCTTGTGAAAATCCATTTGATGACATTGGATTTGAGTGGTCAATAAGCAGGGCTTGAACTAATAGTCGTAATGTCTGCTTTAGGGGCTAGACTTAGACTGGCGATTGTGCAATTTTGCCTTGGAATAATGGACATTGTTCCACCGAATACTCAGCCATTATTCTATGGCAAAATGCATAATAGTCCAAGCCTGTAATAGGTTTATGGGTACAATTAGAACAAAGTGTAATTATTTTTCTAGAAAACATAACCATAAATGAATAAATTTTTTTTATTTCATAGTTTGAGTCCAATTTGTACAAACATTGGTGAAATAAATGATGTCAAAATTAGTTGTGTTCATTTTCAACTCTACAGATTTGAATTTCCATAATCTTACAAATCCTGATGATGTCACAAGTTTGGCACATTTTTCACAAAAAATATTCTTTGACTGCTTCAAAAATAGTATTTATAAAAACTTCAATACCGAAAAAAGAATGAATATGTTTATTCAATCAAACGTTTTGAAATATATATTTTCAGCCATTTTGAACCGATTTATAGTAACAAAATGGCAAATTCAAATTTTTAAAAATGTTTCAAAGCGGACCAAACATGTGATCTCATTTTCCCGCCAAAAATACGAAAAATCATGAAACCTGCGCAACCTCTTATGGTGTAATTCCGCCATAACGAGAACGTTGTACCTGGTCAACATTTTAAAGAATTTTTAATTTTTTACAGTCGGTTTCAGGTCGTTTCTGATGGAAATGTTCGAAGTTCGTTACGAAGTAGGCAAGCTCGTTTTAAACTTCGCATTTGATTGGCTACTTAGTAATTGCTAGTATCCAATCAAATGCCTAAGTTCAAAACGAACTTCGGAATAAACTTCAAACATTTTCGTCGAAAGTAACCTAAAACCGCGATTGTAAGACTGTAAAAACATTTTAAAAGTTTTTCTGGACACAGTTTTTTAAATCTTGAAATCAATCCTCCGGCCACAAGGCATCGTTCATGCGAGGACCCAGATATAATAGAATATCTTGTGGTCTCATCCTCAAACTATCGATAAGAATTCGTTATCTCCGTTCACCTGTATTGAGATCATCCAACAAAGCCCTAATGTAGATCTTTCAAAAGCAATTTAAACTACCTTAAGGCTCAGTACTTCGCATTTAAACTTCGCATTTGATTGGCTACTTAATTGCTAGTATCCAATCAAATGCCTAAGTTCAAAACGAAAAAAATTCTAAAAACGAAAACATTTTTTAAAGTTTTTCTGGACACAGTTTTTTTAATCTTGAAATCGATCCTCCGGTCACAAGGCATCTTTCATGCGAGGACCCAGATATAATAGAATATCTTGTGTTCTCATCGATAAGAATTCGCCCCTCGATGAGCGAGTACGCTCTTGGATAAACGTTAGGATTATATATGTTTAAATAAAAAAATTTAAAAAAGAAGAATTCGCTATCTCCGTTCACCTGTATTGAGATCATCCAACAAAGCCCTAATGTAGATCTTTCAAAAGCAATTTAAACTACATTAAGCCTCAGCACTTGTCGAAGCAAGTACGAGTTCTACAACACCGATTTAGATTTTTTGTTCATCAAAAATCATGAAATTTATTCGCTGTTGGTCTGCTTTTTGTGTTCTTGTCGGTCGAGGTATCGTGCCGAGTGGTTCCAGTCTGGTCAAACTCAACGAAAGATGTTGACGCCACAAAACGGGCTCTTCCGTCGCTGACAGTTAGGAATGCGAAAATTGTGGCCGGTTATTTACAAGCCACAGTTCCGAGCCTAATGCAAGTGAAGAATAAACCGCAAAATGGGTTTTACTACATGGCACCACAGATTATCAAAACGGCGGAAGATTTTGGAAGGAATCGAAAGGGATGGTTTAACTCCGAGTTGGCGTACAAAGTACTGATTGCTGAAAGAAAAGGGCTTCCTCCACTGTTCGGTCAACCAGCGTGGCTGCCTGACAGAGACAGCAATCTGGCTATTGCGGGACCTCCTCCTCGCAAAAAAAAGGGGAAAAAAGAAACGGACAACTTTGATCACAGCGAACACAAACTGATTATCGCAAGCCCGGCCATGTGGGAAGCCTACTTCAGGTTAAACGAACGCGCGCCTCCAGCTGTGGTCCTAGGAACAAGACGAGATCCTTGCTGTGCACCCGAGAACGGAGAAGGAAGCAAGCGCTGCACTCAAGACTATATCGAACACGTGAAAGAAATGCGGAAAAAATACAAGTTACAAGATACAGAGTTTATGGCTTATGTTCACTGTCCACCCGACGAGAACAGTAAATTCTACGAGTTTTGGGATAGGAGTCAAACATTATTCAAGGAAAATGACATCGGGATTCTTGATCGTTGTTTATAGGAAAGATTATCAAGATCGTGCGTAGTGCGTACGCACTGAAATAAATTATGTGCTGCATAAATTACGTTGTACGCAATGAAATAAATTATAATGTATTGCATAAGTTACGATCGAAGTGTACTGATTAATTAATCAACCACAAATAAATTATATTTTACTCTTTGTCTTGTGCCCCACCGAAAGTGACGAAGAACTTGCTTCAACAGTACAAGTTAAAACCAGGGGACCCTGAATTCTTTATTTACGTCCACTGCCCACCTGGCCTGTTGAGTAAATATTATAAATTTTGGGAGAGGAGCAAGATATTGTTTCAGGTACACGCCTAAAAACGCACAACTTGTTCACGGTTGTCAACAGGCGTGAACAATGTTGTGCTGCTCGGCGTGAACAATGTTGTGCTGCCCGCCGTGAACAAGTTGTCAACAAGTTGTTCACTTATTGTTCGAACAACTTGTTCACGGATAAATCAACAGTCATGAACAAGTTGTTCCAACAGCACATTTTTACAGCCAACAACGTTGTTCGCACATGATACAACATGTTGTAACAGCATGATGAAATAACAACGATGAACAACAATGTTACAACGATGGTGAACATGCATGGTTGATGTATCAACACGTTCTTCGGTTGTTACAACATGCGTGAACAACGGTTGTTGTTTCATCAAGCTGTAACAACTTGTTGAAACAATGATGAACAATGTTGTTCATTTATCAATGTTGTTCACATATGTCAACAAGTTGTTACAGCATTGTTCAGGCAACAATGCTGTAACAACTTGCGAGATTTTTACGCGTGTAGAAGGCATCACGATCCTGGATGGAACATGCAAGTAAATTACATGCCTCGTACCCAGGCGTCTTGTAGAGAGCAAATCTCGGAATATCTCAAACTCATTAATAATTCATAAAGAAAACACAAAATAAATTAGTGCCGTGTCGGCGGTTTGGATATCGAATAGCATGCGAGCAGATTCTTTGCTCGAAATGAGATTTCACAGCAACAGGAAGGCCTGCCCGCAGGGCTATAGATACCGAAGAAAGAACTACATAAATTAAACAAACTTTTACCTCGATTTTCACTTAAAATACTGATTTGTTTGAGGTGCTATATCAAACACTCGGAAGAGCGTTTCATCAGGATATCCAAACAGCTCAAAGTTTATTAAAAAATCTCGGTTTTCGACAAACGTCTCCGTCTCCGTCTCCGTCTCCGTCTCCGTCTCCGTCTCCGTCTCCGTCTCCGTCTCCGTCTCCGTCTCCGTCTCCGTCTCAGTCTCAGTTAGAAATTTGACAGAAACATCGCCTGCAAAAGGGCCATGCCCTACGCATAGTTATTTAGAATCACCAACAAACCAGATGTACACCTGCATTGGTTTGAGGTCTAATGAATGCATCCGCGTTCTAGCAGTCGGGATTTTTCCCATATGCTTTAGAATTGCTACGGTTATCCAAGTAGCAAAGGTAACGATCAAATAAACGATAACCGATAACCGATTTAATGAGCCATTCGCAGTTTCACTGGCAGGATCAACAAGTTAACTTTCCTCGACAAGAATGGGGACTATTGTGAAACTCTAAATGCAGAGATCTTCTGGACGCAAAAACACGCGGTCAACCACGCCCAATGTTTTGCCTTGTCTTCATTCTAGTTCTCTTAGCATTTTGCTGGTTCCGGCGCCACTCGGCACAACCTACAATGGTGTGTACCCAGACGCTTGGTGTCCTGAATTGAGATCTACAATCCGCATCGCTTGCTCTCAACACCAACATTTATCATCAGCATATATTTATATTTATATTTTTATTTATATTTATACCAACATTTATCATCAGCATATATATATTTTATACATTATCATATTTTGGTAGTAAAATTACGCTCGATTATCTTACTCAGTGTTTTAAGTGTCCCCCAACATATGGTTTCCAGTATATCGAGGAGAGTTGACTTTGTATATTCACGAGCAGATAGATAGGTGTGTTCTTTAAGGTCGTCTACGCAAGCAAAGCTGTCGCATGTTTATTTTTTTCGAAATATAACGACAGGTACACAACACACTTAATTGCCTAGACCTGACCACATAACCCGGGTTGAGATTACCTTTCTACAATATTAACAATGCCAGCTCTCATGAACTAACATTTATTATCCCCGACCCCCTCATGTTGGTAGAAAAATTACGCTCGATTATCTTACTTAGCGTTACAAGTATCTCCAAAAACAACAAACATAAATAGGAGGATGTTGTTAAACTGACAAATAAAATAAGAAAATTAGCAGCTCTCAAGCAAGGTCTGGATCTTCAAACGATCAATACAAGTTCGCTGCGTAGCAGCAGCGGGTCGCAGTGCAACATATGGTTTCCAGTAGTGTGCTCGACGAGGAGATATTCACGAGTGCATAGATGTTTTCTATAAGGTCGTCTACGCTAACAAATCTATCGCACGTTTATTTGTTTGCTGGCGTAAACACCAATCGAAATATAAAGAGAGAGGTACAACACACTTAATCGCCTAGACCTGACATAACCCTCTCATGAACCAACATTTACCATCCCCGATCCGGTCATGTTGGTTGAAAAATTACGCTCGATTATCTTACTTAGCGTTACAAATATCTCAAAAAAATTTTCCTCCAAAAACAACAATCATAAATTAAAAAAGAACGAGGAGGATGTTGTTAAAGCGACAAAAAAGAAGAAAATTAGCAGATCACAAGCAAAGGTCTGGTTCGGCAAACGTTCAATACAAGTTCGCTGCGTAGCAGCAGCGAGTAGCTCCGCAACATATTGGTTGTTTCCAGCAGTAGTTGTGGTGGACGAGGAGTTCACTTTGAATATATTATTCATTGACGAGCAGAGATACATTGTTTTCTGCAGATACAGATTTGCTTGCATGTGGACGACCTGTCCACATACATACATTGCAGCAAGCAATTCTGTCGCACGTTTATTTATTTGCCGAGGTAAACGCCAATTGAAATATAAAGAGAGATGTGCGACACACTTAATTGCCTAGACCTGACACATAACCCAGATTGAGATCAACAATCCCAATCTACATTCGCATCGCCCGCTCCCATCAACCAACATTTATCATCACCGACCCCGTCACGGTAGAAAAATTACGCTCGATTATCTTACTTTGCGTTACAAGTATCTCTAAAAAATTTTAGTCCAAAAACAACAAACATAAATTTAAAAAAAACGAGGAGGATGTTGTTAAAGCGACAAAAAAGAAGAAAATTAGCAGATCACAAGCAAAGGTCTGGTTCGGCAAACGTTCAATACAAGTTCGCTGCGTAGCAGCAGCGAGTAGCTCCGCAACATATTGGTTGTTTCCAGCAGTAGTTGTGGTGGACGAGGAGTTCACTTTGAATATATTATTCATTGACGAGCAGAGATACATTGTTTTCTGCAGATACAGATTTGCTTGCATGTGGACGACCTGTCCACATACATACATTGCAGCAAGCAATTCTGTCGCACGTTTATTTATTTGCCGAGGTAAACGCCAATTGAAATATAAAGAGAGATGTGCGACACACTTAATTGCCTAGACCTGACACATAACCCAGATTGAGATCAACAATCCCAATCTACATTCGCATCGCCCGCTCCCATCAACCAACATTTATCATCACCGACCCCGTCACGGTAGAAAAATTACGCTCGATTATCTTACTTTGCGTTACAAGTATCTCTAAAAAATTTTAGTCCAAAAACAACAAACATAAATTTAAAAAAAACGAGGAGGATGTTGTTAAATCGACAAAAAAAGAAGAAAATTAGTAGATCACAAGCAAGGTTTGGATCTGCAACTGTTCAATTACAAGTTCGCTGCGTAGTTACTTTGAAAGCAACGTCGGTGATGATCCCTTCCGCAGGTCCACGTACGGAAAACCTTGTTACGACTTTTCTTACCCTTCTTCTGAGTAATCAAGTTTTGACCAACTTCTCGGAGGGCGTCAGGCTCTTTCGAATCCGACACAGTGCCAATCCGAAGACCTCGCTAAACCATTCAATCCGTAGTAGCGACGGGCGGTGTGTATAAAAAGGGCAGGGACTTAAAATCAACGCAAGTTGATGACTCTCGCTTACTAGAAATTCCTCGTTCAAGATCAATAATTGCAATTATCTATTCCCATCCGACGACGATGATTCAGAAGAATACCCACAACTTTCGGTGAAGGAGCAAGGGAGCAAGGAGTTGGCATCGTCATTGTAGCAGGCGTGCGGTCTGGAACATCTAAAGGCATCACAGACCTGTTATTGCCTTCCTGACTCTGTCTGGTTGGACACCAACAGTCCCTCTAAGAAGTTGTGGACGACTCGGAAATCGACTGACTATTTAGCAGGTAAAGGTCTCGTTCGCGGAATCAAACAGACAAATCATCCCACGAACTAAGAACGGCCATGCACCACCATCCATAGAATCGAGAAAGACCTCACAATGTGTCAATCCTTACAATGTTCGGACCTGGTAAGGTTTCAGGTTTCCCGTGTTGAGTCAAATTAAGCCGCATGCAGGCTCCACTCCTGGTGCTCCCCGTCCTTCAATTCCTTTAAGTTTCAATTTTAAGGCAGAACCATGATTCTACGTCACCAGTTGCAACCATAGACAGAAATTTGAATGAAACATCGCCGGCGCAAAGGCCATGCGCTTCGGCTAGTTATTTAGAATCACAAACAAACCAGGTGTACACTGCATTGGTTTTAAATCTAATCAATGCATCCCTTCCTTCCAGTACTCGGGACTATTTCGCATATATTAGCTACGGTTATCCAAGTAGCAAAGGTGTAATCAAATAAACGATATCAACGAGCCGAGCCATTCGCAGTTTCACAGTACAAAGTGCTTGTACTTAGACGTGCATTGTCTTAATATTTGAGACAAGCATATCTTACTGGCAGGATCAACCAGTTAACTTTCCCCGACAAGAACGGAGTGAATTGAAAAATTCCGTTACTTTCATTTTTTCACCAACTGATACTCTCTAAATGGAGAGAGATCTTCTTGATACAAACACGCTGTCAACTAGGTGGCCGACCACGCCCAATGTTTTGCCCTGTCTTCATTCTAGTTCTCTTATAGCAAAGAGCAGTCCCGGCGCCACCTATAATGGTGTGTATACACAATCGCTCGGTGTCTTCCCATTGAAATCACCGATTTACAATCTCATCGCCCGCACTCATCAACCAACATTTATCATTACCAACCCGGTCATGTTGGTAGTAAAATTACGCTCGATTATCTTACTTTGCGTTACAAGTATCTCTAAAAAATTTTAGTCCAAAAACAACAGACATAAATAAAAAAAAACGAGGAGGATGTTGTTAAAGCGACAAAAAAAGAAGAAAATGAATAGATCACAAGCAAGGTTTTGATCTGCAACCGTTCAATTACAAGTTCGCTGCGTAGTTACTTTGAAAGCAACGTCGGTGATGATCCCTTCCGCAGGTCCACGTACGGAAAACCTTGTTACGACTTTGTTACCCTTCTTCTGAGTAATCAAGTTTTGACCAACTTCTCGGCGGGCGTCAGGCTCTTTCGAATCCGACACAGTGCCAATCCGAAGACCTCGCTAAACCATTCAATCCGTAGTAGCGACGGGCGGTGTGTATAAAAAGGGCAGGGACTTAAATCAACGCAAGTTGATGACTCTCGCTTACTAGAAATTCCTCGTTCAAGATCAATAATTGCAATTATCTATTCCCATCCGACGACGATGATTCAGAAGAATACCCACAACTTTCGGTGAAGGAGCAAGGAGTTGGCATCGTCATTGTAGCAGGCGTGCGGTCTGGAACATCTATAAAGGCATCACAGACCTGTTATTGCCTTCCTGACTCTGTCTGGTTGGACACCAACAGTCCCTCTAAGAAGTTGTGGACGACTCGGAAATCGACTGACTATTTAGCAGGTAAAGGTCTCGTTCGCGGAATCAACCAGACAAATCATTCCACGAACTAAGAACGGCCATGCACCACCATCCATAGAATCAAGAAAGACCTCACAATGTGTCAATCCTTACAATGTTCGGACCTGGTAAGGTTTTAGGTTTCCCGTGTTGAGTGAAATTAAGCCGCATGCAGGCTCCACTCCTGGTGCTCCCCGTCCTTCAATTCCTTTAAGTTTCAATTTTAAGGCAGAACCATGATTCTACGTCACCAGTTGCAACCATGGTCCCGACCCCCTCATGTTGGTAGAAAAATTACGCTTGATTATCTTGCTTAGCGTTACAAGTATCTCCAAAAAATTTTCCTCCAAAAACAATCATAATTAAAAAAAATAACGAGGAGGATGTTGTTAAAGCGACAACAAAAAAAAAGAAGAAAATTAGCAATGTTTGGTTCTGCAATCGTTCAATACAAGTTCGCTGCGTAGCAGCAGCGGGTCGCTCCGCAACATATGGTTTCCAGTAGTGTGGGCGGGGAGTTGACGTTGAATATTCATTCACGAGCAAGATATGTGTTTTCTGTAAGGTCGTCTACGCAAGCAAATCTGTCGCACGTTTATTTATTTGCTGGCGTAAACGCCAATCAAAATATAAAGAGAGAGGTACAACACACTTAATTGCCTAGACCTGACATAACCCCGATTGAGATTACTATCTACAATAGCATCACCCGCTCTCATCAACCAACATTTACCTTACCCGACCCCCTCATGAAGGTAGAAAAATTACGCTTGATTATCTTACTTAGCGTTACAAGTAACTCCAAAAATATTTCGTCCAAAAACAACAAACATAAATAAACAAAAGAACGAGGAGGATGTTGTTAAAGCTACAAAAAAAAATAGCAGGTCGCAAGCGAGGTCTGGATCTGCAATCGTTCAATACAAGTTCGCGTAGCAGCAGCGGAGCGCTCCGCAACATATGGTTTCCAGTAGTGTGGTGGACGAGGAAGTGTGGTGGACGAGGAGTTGACTTTGAATATTCACGAGCATATAGATGTTTTCTGTAAGGTCGTCTGCGCAAGCAAATCTATCGCACGTTTATTTATTTGCTGGCGTAAACGCCAATCAAAATATAAAGAGAGAGGTACAACACACTTAATTGCCTAGACCTGACATAACCCCGATTGAGATTACTATCTACAATAGCATCACCCGCTCTCATCAACCAACATTTACCTTACCCGACCCCCTCATGTAGGTAGAAAAATTACGCTTGATTATCTTACTTAGCGTTACAAGTAACTCCAAAAATATTTCGTCCAAAAACAACAAACATAAATAAACAAAAGAACGAGGAGGATGTTGTTAAAGCTACAAAAAAAAATAGAGGGGTTAGCCTTTACTTTTTGACCGATTTTGATCATTTTTGAAATTTTTGACTTAGGGTCAAAAACGGTAAAAAAATATTTTTTTGTCTTTGCGTGAAAAGGAGAAGGCTGTATATTAGGGCCAAATAATTTTTTTTGGGTTTTTTTAAAAAATTGGAAGTTAAAAAAAAGTTCAGGGGTGAGCCTTTACTTTTTGAGCGATTTTGGCCATTTTTCGAACTTTTGAATTAGGATCAAAACGGTTAAATAAAGTCTTTTTTGACATCTGTGAAAAGGAGAAGGCTGTATTTGAGTTAGATAAATTATTTTTTAATTTTTTAAATAATCCGCAAGAAAATGTAAAGGGGTTAGCCTTCACTTTTTGACCGAACTTGGCCATTTTTTAGGGTAAAAAACGGTTAAGTGAAGTCTTTTTAGACCATCTGTGGGAAGGAGAACGCTGTATTTGGGCCAAATATATTTTTTTGGATTTTTTTTAAAAATTAGAGGTTAAAAAAAAGTTCAGGGGTTAGCCTTTACTTTTTGACCGATTTTGGTCATTTCTCGAATTAGGGTATTAAGGTAATTTTAATTAGGGTAAAAAGCGGTTAAATAAAGTCTTTTTAGACATTCTGTGGGAAGAAGAAGGCTGTATTTGGAATGAATATAATATTTTTGTTTTTTAAAAAAAATCGGGAAAATTTCGATTTCCTTTTCCATTTCGATTTGAATACCTTACTTGATTGCTCAGCAGCTTATTCCGTTCCTGCGAGCTAAATGCATAAACCAAACGATGGATATGAGAAGACCTGGGTACATTTCTTTTACCGTGCTTGCAAACAAGTTTACGTAATTTTCAAATTTTATTCAAAAGGCGAGAGAGTCTTTTAGCTGGGATTCTCTTGATACATCGTCCTCATACTGTACATCATCATTCTCCTATCATCCGTCTCCGTCTCATTCTCCTATCATCGTCCTCCGTCTCCGTCTCATTCTCCTATCATCGTCCTCCGTCTCCGTCTCATTCACCTATCATCGTCCTCCCTCTCCGTCTCATTCTCCTATCATCGTCCTCCGTCTCCGTCTCCGTCTCCGTTAGAAATTTGACGGAAACATCGCCTGCAAAAGGGCCATGCCCTACGCATAGTTATTTAGAATCACCAACAAACCAGGTGTACACCTGCATTGGTTTGAGGTCTAATAAATGCATCCGCGTTCTAGCAGTCGGGATTTTTCCCATATGCTTTAGAATTGCTACGGTTATCCAAGTAGCAAAGGTAACGATCAAATAAACGATAACCGATAACCGATTTAATGAGCCATTCGCAGTTTCACATTACAAGGTGCTTGTGTGTCTTAATCTTTGAGACAAGCATATTGTTGTTGTTACTGGCAGGATCAACAAGTTAACTTTCCTCGACAAGAACGGGGACTATTGTGAAACTCTAAATGCAGAGATCTTCTGGACGCAAAAACACGCGGTCAACCACGCCCAATGTTTTGCCTTGTCTTCATTCTAGTTCTCTTAGCATTTTGCCGGTTCCGGCGCCACTCGGCACAACCTACAATGATGTGTACCCAGACGCTTGGTGTCCTGAATTGAGATCTACAATCCGCATCGCTCGCTCTCAACACCTACATATAAAGCATATAAAGCAGATAAAGCATATAAAGCATATAAAGCAGATAAAGCATATAAAGCAGATAAAGCATATAAAACATATAAAAGCATATAAAAGCATATAAAACATATAAAAGCATATAAAAGCATATAAAGCAGATAAAGCATATAAAGCATATAAAGCATATAAAGCAGATAAAGCATATAAAGCAGATAAAGCAGATAAAGCATATAAAGCAGATAAAGCAGATAAAGCATATAAAGCATATAAAGCATATAAAGCATATATAAAGCATATATAAAGCATATATAAAGCATATATAAAGCATATATAAAGCATATATAAAGCATATAAAAGCATATAAAAGCATATAAAGCATATATAAAGCATATATAAAGCATATATAAAGCATATATAAAGCATATAAAAGCATATAAAAGCATATAAAAGCATATAAAGCATATAAAGCATATAAAGCATATAAAGCATATAAAGCATATAAAGCATATAAAGCATATAAAAGCAGATAAAGCATATATAAAGCATATATAAAGCATATATAAAGCATATATAAAGCATATATAAAGCATATATAAAGCATATATAAAGCATATATAAAGCATATATAAAGCATATAAAGCATATAAAGCATATAAAGCATATAAAGCAGATAAAGCAGATAAAGCAGATAAAGCAGATAAAGCATATATAAAGCATATATAAAGCATATATAAAGCATATATAAAGCATATATAAAGCATATATAAAGCATATATAAAGCATATATAAAGCATATATAAAGCATATATAAAGCATATATAAAGCATATATAAAGCATATATAAAGCATATATAAAGCATATATAAAGCATATATAAAGCATATATAAAGCATATATAAAGCATATATAAAGCATATATAAAGCATATATAAAGCATATATAAAGCATATATAAAGCATATATAAAGCATATATAAAGCATATATAAAGCATATATAAAGCATATACAAAGCATATATAAAGCATATATAAAGCATATATAAAGCATATATAAAGCATATATAAAGCATATATAAAGCATATATAAAGCATATATAAAGCATATATAAAGCATATATAAAGCATATAAAGCAGGTAAAGCATATACAGCAGATAAAGCATATAAAGCATATAAAGCATATAAAAGCATATAAAGCATATAAAGCATATAAAGCATATAAAGTATATAAAGTATATAAAGCATGGAAAGAATAAGGTATAAGTATGTAACAACTATATGTAAGTATATATTAAACATATAAGAATATGTTTAACCACTATATGTCATAAGCGTATATTATATAATATATATAACCACTATATGTACCCTAACATGAAGTACCTACCCCCCAGAACAGGAAGTTGATATACATTTTAGAAATTCTAATTGCCACTATCATTGTTCTAATTAATATAAAAGGAGTACTGTACGTTAAGACAAGTAATTGCGATCAAAACTCAGCATTTCTGACGCAGTGTTAATGGCTAAACGTCAAAAGATAGCTTCTATAAACTGTGAAGTATGCACAGAACAGTTCTCGCACGAAGAAGGCCATATTCCAAGGATCATTCCTTGTGGACACACATTCTGTGAGAGCTGTTTGGAAAAGCTACGTGTAGCACAACGCACCGTAGTACGTGT
The DNA here is from genome assembly GCA_035771165.1 of Paragorgia papillata. Taxonomy (NCBI): domain Eukaryota; kingdom Metazoa; phylum Cnidaria; class Anthozoa; order Scleralcyonacea; family Coralliidae; genus Paragorgia; species Paragorgia papillata. Next base: position 166,487 of record JAWNZC010000007.1, read on the forward strand.
CCAAGGCAAATTAACTACAAAGTCAAGTTTCCAGATCTGCTGCCCAAAATGTAAGAACCAAAGTGCTTTAAATACATCAAGTAACACCTTGCCTAAGAATTTCAGCTACTTGGATTTGATCGAAGATGTGTTAGCTAGTCAAAGGAATCAGTCAGAGCCGTGCGAAGAACATCCCAACTATATCCTTGATATGTTCTGCCACGACGAGGAAGAAGCTGTTTGTTTAAAATGTACAATCTATGGAAAACACAAAGCACACAGGGTGTCTAGACTGTCGGGGTTTTCTGACCATCAAAAAACAAGCATTAAGTATAGTACAAGTTGCTTGGAAGAAATGATTAAGGATTGTCAGACCTTAGACGAAGTACTGCAGAAAAGAAAATCAGAGATTGAAGAAAATGTAGACGAGGTTCGCCAGTATATTACAGCCAGGTTTTCTTCAATTCAAGAAGGAATAAAGACAATTCTTGATACGAAATTACAAACGGTGTTGAAAGAACTTGATCAAATGTACACAGTTCAAAATATTCTGTTGGATGAAAATGTTGACATTGCCTTGGATACATGGGATCTTGAAAAACTGAAGGACAAATCTGAGTCATTTCTGTCCAAGGCCAGTGAGTATGAGATTGCTAAAGAGAAAGAGCTACTTAATGAGATGGAAACTTCACTTGAAAATATAAGAACATGTGAGCTTAATACACAATATATGTATGAAGTAAGAATTGATGATTCGGATCAAATTCTGGAGATTCTGAAAGAACTTCTGGATGCATGGGTTTGCAAAGTGTATGAAACAAAACCAGCAAAAATGGAGAACATGGCCAAGCTCTTGGAAAATCACTTGCAATGTTTTGGGAAATCCCTACGTATATTATTTGGAGATGAAGAGCTAGATGATGAATATCGTGAAAATCCATTTGAAAACATTGGTTGCAGGACACTATATAATGGTACCACAAGTTCTGTGAAGATCTAAGAAGAAGCATGATGTTTTATATAATACTTTCTTCTCGGAAAATTATATACAGTGTCAGACTGAATAATAATAGTAAAAAAAATTTATACTGTAAATAGTTAAATTTGAATATACCTACATGTACCGTATAAATTTGTTTAATATGAATTTTTTGTATAATAATATAAAAATATGTAATATGTGCAACATTTAAATTAATGTTGTATAAATTATACATTAACTATGTACAATTCACAATACTGTATGTAATGGTCAAACATTAATTTCTAAAATGTAATTTCAATGGGAATTGATACTTTTAACAATTTAACATTTCTTTACTCCACTACAAAAAATATTTCTTTATATTAAAACATAACTACACTTTTATTACATTATTTTGAGCTATTGAAAAATATTTTCATTATGAGTAGCAAATATATGATTTCTTAGTTCATGACATCATAATTCATCATTGTGAATGGTTAGAAATAAATGCAGAAAAAATGGTTTTATAGTCATCAGATTGATCCTTTTACGACAATAATCAGTTGGTTTCTTATACCTGAAGATAAACAAACAATTAGTCATACTGTATAATCTATAATGTTGGCTTGTGTCAAATATTCTACAGTTATACTTACAGTTCTACACAGGCTGGACCAGCTTTCAATTCATCCAACTCCATAAATGCCCAGCATTTTGTACTGACTTGCTTCTTTTTAGGTTTAAAATGTTTAAATTCAAAAAATACTGCTGATCCTGGAAAGTATTAGGATAGACAGACAGTACAGTATTTTGCCAAGAGCACAAGCAAAAAGTGGTTGCTTGCACTCTTGAGTCAAGAAGGGCTTGTGCTAAAAGCTGAAGAAAACCATGACAACCCATCAACCCTACTCACATGAGTCCCAAGCTTGGACAAGCGACTCACGGTCACCCATCCAAATACAAACGTGTCAAACCCCCACAGTGGTGAGTCTCCCCTCTTCAATACAAGGAATGGGCTTCACTGGAGGAAAGATGCTAAACTGCAAATACCACTGATGTGATTCCCAGCAAAATGCATAATACTCTATTGGTGTACCTTTGGGTAGTTTCTCTGTAACTTGCTGCAGTTCAACATCACATGAAAATACAATGTCATTAGTCTGTTTAATTTTTGATACTGGAGTGTCTTGAGACGAAGTGATGTTAATACCATCTAAACCTACATCAAAACCAACCAAATTAATAAGATTGATTAATTACCAAAACTGTGCTACTAAGGCCTGCTTCAAAATATGCTAAATTTATCATGGGTCAAAACTAATGCAAATGAGCTTGAACAAGGAAGCTGTTTTGCATTGCCAATACATGGAAAGTTCAACAATTGAAATGGGCATTTAACTTTATACCCTTTAAAATTTCCACAAACATTGATCTATGCAGCCAATAATATACAAACCTTTCACTGACACAGTTATAAATGGATTGATGTAATTCCAAGGTTCCTTTAATCCAATTTTAACAATTGTTATTGTCAGTCTGTGACAATTATGTTCATATGGGATTCTTGCAAGAAGAGTGCCACCTAATTTAAAAGTAATTGAATAATTAGCATTTCATGAAAAACACTTTTAAACTATGCATATCCCTGGCAAATTACAGAGCAATGGAGTTAATTGGAAACAGACAGTTAATAACAAGACAGAAATAAATTATCATAAATTGTGTTAATTTAGTACTTTTTGTATCCTCCTGGTCTTTGACAAAGTCATCCTCTGCAATCAGATGACATTCAACTTGAACGTTGCTACAAAAAATAATTACACAATAAAATCAATTATATATTACATGTAGTTACATTGGTTAAGAAGGAATAAAATTAAGACAGTGTTTATTATAAATTTAACACAAAAGTTATTATTCTAATTAAATTAATGTAATCAATAATAACTACTGTATACTCACTATTGTTCTGTCTGTTCAATTTTTATTGGAAATTTTTCTTTTTTTCCTGACAAAATGTTTTCTAAAACTAAATTAATAAAATACTAAAGACCAATTTGGATAGGAATTAATTGTGTTGCTTGCTTTAGCCTTTAGACTGGAGAGATTCAGGTGTTACAGTTGACTTGGCACCAAGTCTCTCGTTTATCAGTACACATGCGCACCTCCACGCAGGACCCAAGGTGTGGGGGTGTGCAACTGTACCAATAAACGAGAGATTTGGAGCAAGTTTTAAGACAAGTTTTACCTGAATAAACTTGCCTTAAATCTTCAAGAGTAATGCACTCTGCTTGTGAATTCTAAAGAAAATACAGTACAGTACATAATTATCAGATTAATAACTTAGGGTACCTTTAGTTAATACTGTACATATAGCTATTATACAATACAGTAGTTCACTTGCTTGCTGGATTGGTATGAAAATCTCAGGCAACAAAGATATTACACTTCATTTAACTTGTTTAAACCTCACCTGAAAAGATTTACTTCGCATTTGAAGACAAGCAGCAACTTTACTGAGAATCTTCTAAAAAATATATTTGAAATATATATTTCAATATTATATGTATATGATAAGTACCAATTTTAAATATATCCTGAAAAGTGGAAATATTTCCAAGCTGCTGTGCCAATGTACTACAGTGGCAGTGGAAGATGTTTTATGTTGGAGGGGCTAATTCATTAATAGCCAGCCCAACAACAATCTGAATCTTTGGAAAGACAGCACACTGACAGCATAAATTGTGACAAATTTAAATGCAAATAACATGTACAGGTAGTTGTACCTTTTGTTCATCTGTAAAAAGCTGATTCTCAGGTGCCAATTGTTTCTTAATTTGTCGGGATAATCTAAAATAGTAAGACTATTATACCAAAAAGAGAAAGAGCTAGCCTTCATCAGTTACTTTCTTAATTTAAACAAAGGTTTTTGGGCCAGAAGCTTGTTCTTTTTTTGATGCTCTTATGGCATCTTGGTAATGCTCTCGTGCAAATATAAAGCATACCAGCCATACCTAGTGGCATATCATAACCCTTACTGTAACCCTCGTTGTTTACCAATGATGATCACCACCAATCAATCTCTATTTCACCTGGTTTTTACCAACCATGCAGTTTACAGTATAATAGTAGGACCCCCAAGATATGACACACCACTCACTGTACAGTACACAGAAATATTGTAGGTAATTGGTAACTCCATCCAAAAGTCAATTTCATTCCTAGAAATTTTAGTAATACACCTTTTTTGATTTGCTATAGGTGGTGTACAACCAATCCTTTGAGATTCGAAGGACAAAGATCAATATTTTCACCATGTTGGATGAAATTATAATTGCAGATGATGAAAAACTTTTGTCAAATTTATCCAAAATGGTAACAATTAACAATGTAACGTGCACACCAGCAATATCTGTCTGTCTGTCTGTGTGTCTGTCTGTGTGTCTGTCTGTGTGTCTGTCTGTCCATGTGTCTGTCTGTGTGTCTGTCTGTGTGTCTGTCTGTCTGTGTGTCTGTCTGTCTGTGTGTCTGTCTGTCTGTGTGTCTGTCTGTCTGTGTGATTTAATACTTCCCCAAATGGCAATGACCCAGAGTCCTATATACATGTATAAAAATATAAAAATTCTACCATAAACCTCTACAGTACATTAATTGAACCATCAACAGTCAATTCAATATCTAACCTAAGTTACTATATTTCGATTGTTGTTTCTACACTGCCTACGCAGCATGCTACTTTTAATTCAATTATCATCCCCCCCTGAATTGATCCGAACTTGCAGATCTTATTCATCCATTTAAAATACACCAATTGGTTTTATCAGCTATTCCCAATTGAAATTATTAAATTCATCTCGTGCAGAACTATTATATTTATATTAATAAATGCTTGGTGAATGATTTTACGATCTTTGCTCCAAGCACCATTTTACTCTTTAATATTTTTATTATTATAAAACAAAACAAAAGCATGTTTAATACTCAATAGCACAGCATGTAAATAGCGAGCCATGCTGTTTACTTTTCATAAACATTAACGTTAAAACGCTTCTCAAACAATAAACTAATGAAGCAAGTAATGAACTGAGTCTTTCCCACCTTGTGTATTCATCACCTGCTTCGACGAACTGACCCCACGCGTCGAAATCGTTTCCTTTTTTGAAACTATTACACCAGCTCAACAATAGCCGAGCTAGATCAGTCATGCTTAAATAACTAGCAGATACTTCTTTATGTCTTTAAAAGACTTTCGTAATCCCAGGTAAACCCTAATCATCTTTCCTAAATCCTAGTCATTCAAATTTCATGTAATCAGTCAATGTCTTCCCTTTTCTACCATGGCAACCATAGTTAACCCCCCTCATTTTTATACATACTTTCACCCCCGTAATTTCCTTCCTCCTTCTGGCGGTACCGGGGGGAGCGGTCGAGGGGCAGACAGTCTTCTCCCTGATTGGACGAAAACCCTAATTCTGAAATTTTTTATAATTTTTACCCAATTTTCCTTGACAAGTTATAATTGCTCGTGTGTACGGTTGGACAAGTTTTCCTTGACAGTAATGATCGCGTAATAAGCTTCGGAGATGAGCCGTCAAGTTTTCCTTGATGACTATACACGCGAACAAATATCCTTGTTCAAAAGCTGGCATGACCAGCTTTTGAACAAGGCTCCTTGTCAAGGAAAAACTTGTCAATTTGTGTCGTGCACACGAACAAATAAAACTTGTCAAGGAAAACTTGGTCGTCTGTGCGGGGCTTAGCCTGCGTAGCTGGCTTTTTCTCCCTCGCCCTTCGCCCTCACCCGCTTCTTCACCAAGACCCCAACCCCTTATTAAAAACCGCCAGCTACGCAGGCTATGCGGGGCTTCATTCTAATTTGTTATTTGTTTCAAATGACACAAGTTTTTTACATTTTATTCTGAAGGACTCCGCTCGAAACGGCAGTATTTCGTTGTCAAAACTATTCTCAGCAGTTTAGTTTACCACCTTTTTACTTTGATCTATCTATAAAACACTGTTTACGCAGAGCTTAAGTTTTTAAAAAATGAAGTGTTTTTTCACTATAAGTAAACATCTCTATTAATTAACATTAGAAAATGTTTCGTTTTTAGTTTTAAATTTCCTTTATATTACATCCGCAACGAGCAGTTGACTTTAAAAGGGTAAATTATGGACTATTCGACTCCTTTTACGGTGAAAGATTTTGGGAAGTCCTGTGCAACAATATTTATATTGATTTATATGTAAATATGTAACATGTAGATTTATTAAAATCACCTGTTGTGCTCACCCACTTGTACACATCCGGAGACTGCAAAGTGCTTGAATATTTGTAACTTTCCCTTTCTAAACTTGTTTCACTTTTGTGTCACTCTCTCGTAAAACGATGTCTGCTAAACACATCTCGCCTAGTTACTTCGACAAGAATGTTCCGAAAATTGTACTTCAAAGTTTATTCAAAAAGTACGATAAGGACGGAAATGGCTTGCTCAGTCGGACAGAACTACGGGAACTGTTTCTAAACGATTTAGGTATGACGAAAGATCAAGCCGAAGCTTACAGCATGCTTTTGGATAAAGATGGTAGCAAAACAGTCAATTTTGAAGAGTTGCATCAGTGGTTAAGCAGCGGAGAAAATTTCAAAAACATCAACGATAAGTGCAGGTGAGAAAATATATATTCAATTAACTTTACTTCATTTATATAAACTTATAGAAAATCCCAGCAGATAAGGAATTGGTTATTCGTTGATTGTGAAATATTTTCCACTTATATATATGCCTAAAATATGGGGCCAAATATATCCTCTGCAATATCTCATTGTTGCAGAAGTCAATGAATAAATATTGAACTTGTAAATTTTTATTCTTATTAACTTAAATTTCTTGCATTATTGATACAAATTGTGACCAATCTGTGTGCCATTATACTCTTTGTCAGTCTTTGAGGAGATCAGATTTTAAATTTATAGCATTTTGTCAAACAAAACACTAAACAATTGCAGTAGATGTTTTATATTGGGAGGGGCTATTAAAAATTCATCAATAGAATGATAAAAAGTGTATTCCCCACCCCCCAGCAAATTTTAGCCCATTGTCGAAGATATTGGGGGGGGGGGTTAACCCCCTTCTTAGAAATAACTTAAGCCCCCCCCGTTCCACCACCCTTGGTTTGCAGAATATGCCCAACTAAAAGTTGTATACAGTAATATTCTCTCAACATTTTCACATTTTCACATCTGACAGGTACTACCGTTTGAAAAAGGCTGTTGAATATTTTAAACAGTTCGATGCTGACCAAAGTGGGTCAATAGAGAAAGATGAGTTCAATCAGTTGATGTTATCCATTGGTTGCCCTAAAGAAAAAATACCCGAGGCTTTGAAAGCTCTTGACCAAGATGGAGATGGAAAGATTTCTTTTCCAGAGTTTTTAAGATGGCTTAACTGGATACCAACTGACTGACTTTTCTCAAGTCTGAAGAAATAAGAATTATTACCATCATAATAGACTACATAAAGCATTAATTTGATACACTGTACAAGTCAATTAGTTGTTGACTTTCAAACTGACCATGATACAAATTACACACGATATTGAAATAAATTTTAAGTATACTTTTAATGAAAACTAAATGTAAAATAATAATACTGTGACACCCTGAGAAGCAGAGTTTTACTCCTAAACTATTTCTCACACAAATGACAATTAGTTGCCCACTATCAAACTTGAATAGTTTGGGGCAGTTGGAAAACATGTTTTGTTAATCTGGATATTCATAGCAGTAGATGCAATCAACGGTAATCATTGGATGGCCTTTTTATGATCATTTTCTGTATTTAATTAATTATAGCTGCAAACTGGATGGATTTATGAAAATGTATTCATTAAAAACCTGCACTGAACTGATCAAACTACTAGACATCCATTACACTGTCACTGGAATAAAACACAACTGAAGCTAGTCCACCTCAAAAAGTAGAAACATATAAAACATCCTGATTGCATCCAATAATTCACTTGGTACTGCATGTACATGCATGAATCAGCTAGGTGTGGTGACATGACATATTCAAAATTCAAACAAGAATTGGAAAGCCTGATTAATATCCATGTACACATTTTATTTCTATTTTTTGAAAAAACTAAAACATATATTGCATTTTATTGTTTTTTGAACCACCACTGACAGCAATATATACAGTCTACATATTATTTTACACAATTTTAATTCCCTGTACAATTTGGGTGATTGTCTTTATACCACTACCTTTTCCAAAACAAATATATTAAATTAATTACCACACACGTATAAGGTATTATTGTATAATTGTGTAATGTTATTCTATATTGTACATATACCTTTAATTTAAAATTTAATTGTCATGCAACATAGCAACTTCTAAATAGGTATAAAATTGAACTAATTGCCATTTAAACAGATTTCTTACTGTCTTCCTCAGCACCAACATCTTGTGTTTGATCCAGCTCATCCTTTTTCTTGTTACTTGTCTCTTCACATTCATGTTTTTCCCCTTTACCTTCATTTACCTCACATTTATTGCAGTCCAATTCCTTGCTGCTTGATTCCTTCGAACTATCAGTTTCTTTGACCTTTAAGTTTAACTCCACTTTTTCTACATCATTTTTGGGTCCCTCTGAAAGATCTCTTTTATCATCTTCTTTCAACTGTGCACTTTCTGTTGACTCTTTATCAATTTTCTTATGTTCATTATCAACCAACTCTATCAACTCTTCCTACATTTAAAGCAAGTATGAGTGGCAAGAGACCACAAAAAGACTGAGTGTGCAGTTTGTGATTAACATAATTCTGACTGGCTTACTAAAGAATACTTCATCTAATGTGGTAAGCAACATGTACAATATAGTGCATGCTTATTTCCCAATTTCCTAGTTAAAAGCAGATAAAACAAACTTATACACTCTTAGATTGCAAATAGCCTTACCTTCCAGCCAAGTAAATCAGCCAAAGCCAGACAACCTTCATCACAAGATCCTAACCACGCCACATCCCTGAAACAAATGAACACCTCCATATTGCAAAGCATCTCCTGTTTCGTTTTCGTGTTTTAGTCAAGGGAAACCCCATCCATGAAACAGCCGGTCTGGCATTAATCATAACCCATATATTGCCTAAGGCCTGGGCAGCAATGGGTTAACCCATTGAACTCTAAGTAAACTCTAAGTCTTTTTAGAGTTCTGATGGGTTAACACATTTCCATCCAGGGCTTTCCCCAGAGCCCCAGAATGTGAAAATAAAATACTATGTACCTAAGTGGAAAGGATTTCGAAAGTTAAAATGAAAACGATATTTTAAATGGAGTTAATAACTAAATATATGAACAACCTGTAGTTTTTCGGATCATCAAACTTTAGTCCTGCCCCACCTCCAAACAGAAAGAAACTGCCAGCCTAAAATATAGTTTAAGATATAATTACAAAACTTACCACATATGATCAGATTTATTTCAATTTGAGTCTACCTGTCTTTGTCCACATTTTTCTCGATTTATTAGAAGTCGTGGTGTAGTATTTGAGACGTGGTCTACCAATGATGCAAATGGTTGGACGGCAAGTGAAGTTCCCATAATGATGAGGAGGTCGCATTTTGGCATGTCCTAACCGTGCAAATAAAATAATATAGAAGAATTCAGCTATTTAATGTTCATAACATTACCCTGGCCCAGAGGTTTTGGAGGTTGTCCGCAAAAAATTTGGAGGTTTGGAGAACTGATCCCTATAAAACGAGCTATCCGCCATATTTGGCGCGAGGCGAAAAAAAGCGGGGGAAAACATCATAACATTTGAATTAGGTTAACACTTTGAAGCCTAACGACGAGTCTTTAAGGTTTATTCTGGCTAACGCCAGACCGCCGGACGATTTTATTCAGCACAGGGAGAGGTCCAGGCCTCAAAGTGTTAATAGCATAAAGGTTTAATTTATCGCGTAGAGAAATTGATTAAAAGAAATTTGGAGAATGAAAAAAAAGAAGAAAGAAATAAAGGCAATAAAAATATAAGATAAAATTAGGGGAGAAGGTAAGGAAGACGATGGACGAACATACAGGCAGACTGATGGAATTGATATTGACTTTTGTTCATACACATTACACACCTTCGAAAGAAGAGTTGAAAATCGATCTGGTAAACTTTCACCAAAAAATACGATATCTTCATGAAAGAAAATGAGATAAATAGAAGATTTAGTGAAAAAAAATTCAAATAACATTACATAGTTAATAAAATGAGTGACATATTTATTTCTTTACAAACTGTACAGTACAAACCTGGCTTTACCACTCCGTCACAACTGTCTCTCTCACAAGTTGGAATTTTGTCAGCAAAAACTTCACCTAGAAAAAGATTCAACATACACGGTTTCTTCTGTAATAACCAAATTTAATCCAACTCAATTGCATGGTATGCTACTCACGTTTTATCCAGTTTTGAGTGCGTGGTATACTACTCACGTTTTATCCAATTTTGAGTGCGTGGTATACTACTCACGTTTTATCCAATTTTGAGTGCGTGGTATACTACTCACGTTTTATCCAGTTTTGAACTCATGTTTTAACCAGTTTTGAGGGCGTGGCCGTATACTACTTACGTTTTATCCAGTTTTGAGTGCGTGGTATACTACTCACATTTTATTCAGTTTTGAGTTCGTGGTATACTACTCACGTTTTATCCCGTTTTGAGTGCGTGGTATACTACTCACGTTTTAACCAGTTTTTGAGTGCGTGGTATACTACTCACGTTTTATTCAGTTTTGAGTGCGTGGTATACAACTCACGTTTTATCCAGTTTTGAACTCACGTTTTAACCAGTTTTGAGGGCGTGGTATACTACTTACGTTTTATCTAGTTTTGAGTGCGTGGTATACTACTCACATTTTATCCAGTTTTGAGTGCGTGGTATACTACTCACGTTTTATCCCGTTTAAGTGCGTGGTATACTACTCACGTTTTATCCCGTTTTAAGTGCGTGGTATACTACTCACGTTTTATCCAGTTTTAAGTGCGTGGTATACACTAATCACGTTATGTTTAATTTCGTGTCGTACTACTCACGTCTAATCCAGTCCTGAGTGTATGATTTACGGCAACTTAGACAGTGAGCAGTGTAAAAGGTACCATGAGCTTCAACTAATTTTTCTCCTGGAATGCCAGCAATCCGTTCTAATGTATCAATATTCTAAACACAAAATTTATGCAACAAAGTAAAAAATGTACTGTTTCAACCCAACCCCTTAAAACCGCCAGCTACGCAGGCTAATGTTTCAGTATCAATAGTTTAAGCATTTGAGTACCAAACGTTCTCACTTGACGAGTAAAATCGTCTAGCGTTAAGCTCTTCCAGTCATCGCAAAAACCAGCAAAGAGTGTTTTGTGAGTGTTTGCATCTAATTAAAAACAACTCGCAGTGCTTGTTTTCTCGTTGTGAGTTCTTTTTAATGAGATACAAGTACTCGCAGCAAGCTGCGAACTAGTTTCTGCGATGGGTGGAAAAGAGCCTTAAAAGGCAGATTTCCAGTCCTCGCACGAAGCAACTCGCAGCTCGCTCCGAGTGTTTTAGGCCTTGTCTAGCCCCCTCCGCAGGCAAGGAGACTAGGCCTTGTTCACACTGCAACGCAGCGTTTTCAAAAAGTTCCACTTTGGAGACCGTCTTCGAAAAGTTCCGTTTTTGATAACCGCTTCACACGTTTTATGTGTGAACGGAAGGCCAATCCGTAAGTCCGTAACAAAAACGTTGCGTTTTCAAAAAAATCCGGATACGTCCGGTCTGGGAGTCAAAGAGACAAGAGCGTACTACTTCCATAAATTAAAACTGAAAACAAGAGTCTTAAGAATATTATTATTTTTATTACAAAGTTTGATATCTAGACCTACCTGGGTATAATGACGTAGAAGAAGACCTTTGTCATTTAATAATCGAATAAAATAATGTGAAGTTGTTGGCTGGTTTGGAAAACAAAAAAACATTTTAATCACTGAGAATTGCATAGTTGTATATGTGTGACACTAACTAAAACACAGAATGATTTAGTTTTAAACTAAATACTTTTGAAACAAAAAATTTATTGAAATAATATGGTGTGATATGGTGTCTGTGATCTCATAGGGAACTGTGTCAAATAAGTATATGATGTGTCGCATATTTACAACAATAATAAAAACAAAAGGCAAAACGAAATACTACCTTGAAATTCCCAGGGTATAGTTCTTTAGCCAGTTTAAAAAATGGTTCAGGGTTTGACTATAAAAAAGACAAATTATTACCCACACTTTAGCAATATGGTCAATGGTGATGGAATGGGAAAAATATGACCATTTAAGCTCTAATAGTTAATTCTCATATCTCATTTCCCAAAAGTCTTATAACCTAACCTTATTTATACTGGATAACTCTAGCTATCAGTTATATCTAAACTGTTATCCTCAGAGGTCCAGTAAGGACCCACCCTCATTGGTCCAGTCTTACTACAGGAGGAAACCGGAGTACCCGGAGGAAACCTGTGGTGTTTGGTAGAGTCAAACTGGAAGCACTCTTCTCACATGCGGCCAAGGTGGATTTTTTTTTTAATCAGATAACCGCACCATGCAGGAATCGAACCTGGGTCGCAGAGGTGAAAGGCACGTGCACTAACCACTGTGCCACCAACACCCCTACACTTATATAATTACATGACATTTCTGCAACTTCTAATAGATCAACTTTGGACAGATTCAAAACATGGTCAACAATTCATAAAAAACCTACACAAAAGAAACTAATCTCAAAGATAGCTTCAGGGTATGGTAGGTTGTACTGTTGAAGGTTGTCATAAAGTCCACTGCCAGGACTACGAAAGTCTGGGATTCCAGCCGCAGTAGAAATACCAGCACCCGCCATAACCACAATATTTTTACCTACAGAAAGAGATGAAATCACGATGGTATTATTTTATTTACAACTGCATAAGTTGCAGTTTTATACTACCCAAACATACTGTATGTGGGGATATAGCCAGGATTTTGAAAGGGGGGGGAACCAAAATCGAAATCAATTTTTAGGGGGGTCCAGGGGCATGCTCCCCCAGGAAATTTTGAAATCGAGAGTCGATGAAATGCCATTTCCTGGCTTTTGGAGGAAGATTTTACAGACTCTAAAGGTTAAAAAACGTCATATAAAATACTCAAAACATGCAAATGTCACATAGATACTCAAAATGCATACACTCAGTATATTGAATACACTGTTTACAGTTTATTCCCCGACACAATTCATATTGCATCAGTTTTGTAGTTACATGTCTGTTGTTTTATATCAACATCCCCTGGCTATGTCCCTGACTGTATGTATATTGAAACCTATTATTCAGCCATTAATCTTTAGTTTTAATTCAAGTGCATGCAAGCTTTTATGGGTTTTGTAAAAACTAGTTCTATAAAATATTTCAGTCTAAGAACACATGTGTAGCGTACATTTATCAGACTGAATGTATTTTGCAATGCCAGCAAATGTGACTTCATCGAGAACTTGAAGATATGCTTCTTCTTCCTCTTCTTTGTCAGTTTTTCTTACCAATCCAAATCTTTCAAGAAGTGCCTGAAGGAATGGTACTGCAAGCAATATGCAAAGAAATACAAATTATTTAATGATAATATTAATGAAAGAAGAAATATGTACAACTGTGACTCCATGCAGAGACACCAATTCCAAAATAGTTAACTCAAGCCTTGCCCAGAGTAAAACAGACACGCTCTATAAAAAGCGCTCCTTGGAGACCTCAAGGTGCTCGTTTTCGTGCACCTACTAAATGTGAGCAGGTGTCAAATATCTACAGTGCCACTGTGTGCCATTTTATTGCTTCACAGACTAAGTACTTTCATGTTTCGTTGCTTATTTAATACATTCTGTACATCAACTACGCTTAAAGTGCAAACTCGTTTGTAAGAAATGCCAAATTAGAATACAGTATTTACAGTATTATACAATCAAAGGCATGTCATCGAGCATCTCTGGGCAAGGAGCATATCTCTGGGCAAGGCTTTAACTGATATCACATTGTTTAATCAATTCTTTTTAATTGAATAGAAAAATTAACATACCTTGATCTGTTTCATCCTCCTCCACTTCACCTCCAGTTGCTCCACAATTTTCACTTACTTCTTCTTTACTTTCTTTTTCTCTTTCCTTTTCATTTTCTGTTAATTCTTTCTCTTTTTCCTTTTCTCTTTCTTTTCCTTTGTCTGTCAAAAATATATTATAATCATGATAATATATAAAAAAATATATAACCATGGTTCATAAGCTTTTGACCATTCCTATACAGATCTATTTGTCTTAACCCTATTTCTATTCATCATTATACACTCATACAGTCCAATTCTTTCTACGAAAAGCAATCTTGAAGCTTGAAGTCATGGCTGAAACTCAACCTATTTTTACCCCATTTGTACAAGGAGAAAAAATGTGTGTTTTTATGGTTATAAACAAATACGTAGATACAAAAATTCAACAAACATACAGTACAGTACAGGCTTCTAGGCTAAACTATAATAAATATTTACAAGTACAGTATATACATTATACAGTAACTTCTTAGTTAATAAATCTACCATAATACCTACAGAAAAAAACTGATTTATGTCATATACTAACTTAACAAGACCCCTTTCCTCTAATTTAATCAACTTTAATACAAAATGGGTCACCAGATGTGAATCATTTTGGTATATTACATGTAAAAATATTAAGATTTTCATTCATTTACATAACTTTTATATTACTTCAAATCTGTGAAGTGGCTACCCTACCTTCTTTCCCATCAGATGACATTGTGCTAGCTAACAAAATGAATAAACCCTGAAAACGAAATGAAATCTTTGGAACACAAACTGAAACAAGGAAGCAAGTAGAGCAGAATTCCAGAAACAGTAATAATTTATTTATATTAATTTTGTACGTAGAAATTTATTTTTTCTCGCGTGTTTTTATACGATCTCGCGCTTTAAATCTCGCGTGTCGCGAGCACGCGCAGAACACCAACCGAGCGGGTTTGCATTCCGATCGTGAGTCCGTGAGAAATATTTTATATTTACCACCTTCTTTCTTTACAAAACGACTAAAGAAAAAGGGAAATTTCACCGGTATGTATTCATAATATGATTAGCTAAGTTTTTAATTAGTTTAGATGTATTTAAATAAGTTTAGATGTAGTTTAAGGACGAAATTGTGTAGGAAAACTTCAAATGCAATGTTGCAAATTACGTTGAGATGTTGTTCTTGATATTTGTTATTCTTGAAGTCGAAATTGATCTTGAATTCGTTTAGCTAGTTGTATCCGATCACTATTCTTCTCGTATCGTTTATGGGATACTTAATAACTACTGTGAAAGCACCATGAATTTCTATAAATATATTCTTTCGTCTTTCAACGACGAAACATTTCTTTTATTGAACATGACATCGTTTTGAAGTGTTTCAAACTGCTTTCTGGTAAATTAAAGATTTGTCAATATATATTTAGTAAGCTTTTCATAAAGTTTTCATTTTGTGTTTCTTTAGACTTTAAAAGGTACCCATGGCTGGATCAACTTCTTGGCTTGAGTATTTTATTACCTTGGAAGGGTTGATAAAAATTTTGGAATTTGTAAGTGCCAGTGAAAGACGTTTTACAAAGAAGAGCTTTCCCAAATATATATAATAAATGATATTAATACAAATGTAAAAGTGAAGTGCTGCGATGCACTGCTGAAATTTTTAGCCAAAGCATTGTATTAGAGTTTCGTGTAAACTTCATACAGTAGAACTTGGAAAATCTTTTCTATTTCTTTTTAAAAATAACCCATAGAAAACAAGCAAAATTAACAAATGGATGTTTCTCATCAGAATACAATAGGTTAGCCCTAAAGCCTGGCACACACTGATTTTTATTGGTTGACTTTACACAGCCAACTGACTTTAGTCAATTTAAACTTTCTGACTAAATTCATTAAGTGTGCAGTGGTAATTTTAGAGTGATTTTTTTTATCAGCAATATTATCTGATAAAAATCATGCAAAAAAAACCTTGCATCATACCATGTGAGTAAGTACCAATTCTGAGAAAGCAAAATGTGTGATTTCACAATTTGACAAGAACATTTTGACATTTTTCTAGAAAAAAAGAGTTACCAGGCTTCTTGGACCTCTCCCCTGGATCTACTTACTGGTTTCAATTTAATTTTCTAGATTGTGTCTCTACTGGCATTCATACTAATCTTTAATTACCATGACTGGGAGATATTTTCACGTTATGGTTTTTACATCATTGTGTCATGCGTTTGTTGGGTCTCGATGTTCCTGATTTTACTGTTTCATGCAATTGGTTTGTGTGCTAGTAAAGTCTACGGCAAATGGCAAAGAGAATATTCACTGGTGAGTTGTCATATTCCAAGTCAAATCTGACCAAATCTAATCAATATACAGAGGTTTCATTATTATTTGTCATAGCAGGCTATGTTTCAAAAATAGACATCTGTGCCCACTATATATATATATATATATATATAGTGTCGCTAGAATAGCCAGCAGTAAGACTAGGCAAAAAGAGACAAAACAGGCAGTGGTAAACCACCAGTAACCACCCATTAATGAAACCTGAATATAAATAACTACTTTTTTGCAAGAAGTTAAGTATATACTTGAAAATATTTTTGTACCTATAGCTATACCTGTAGTATACCCAAACAAATATGGTCTCAAATAGCACCAGCATGAATCTTACCTTTGTGAAGTAATTTTCCAAGTTCAGTGTATAAACAGAATACTTAATTTGTGAATTTTGTTTTTTAGTTTGTTTTCATGCTTAGCTATTCTCTGTCCTTCTTGTTCCTGTTTTTCTTTGCATCGGCACTTTTGGCACAATGGGCTTACGACCTTGCTGATGGATTTCTCATTCTCTGTGTGGTATGTAACCAGTGCTCATGGAAAAAACAGTATTTGTTGAAGCAACAATAATATAATAGTATATTTTGTCACTCTGCATGCTAGTCATCAAGAGACTTTGGACATTGTATAATTTTCAGCACTAATACTGGCCAAACTTTGGTTTTGGTCAGTCCAAGGAGCCAAAGGGTTAAAAATCACCAAAAGGTTTCAAGGATGTAATACCTAATTGTGCTGTATTATGGGTTGTTTTTTTTAGATTTTGGGATTTGTTTTGGTGATACTGTTCTTTGTTGACTGTGTTATCTATTACAAGAGGGTGCGTCAGATTCGAGTTGATGAAGTGAACTGGAAACCAAGACGTTCTGGCAACTCGTATGCTTAAACAAAACTCTCAAAACCTGGAGTGTTGACTGTGAATATTTTCTGCAGTTAAAAATGTGTAGTATACAGCTAGTAAAAGTTTGAGTGACATGTTGATGCATTTCATTCAGGATGTACATGTACTGTAGTATATACTTTTAATATAGACTGTCATATTTTTTTGATTAATACTTCTTTGTAACCTAGTAATAATACATACAATAGACTAACTGTGTGTCAATGTCAAGTTATATTTCATCATTCATATTGTATCAGTACTGTATATTTTTCTTTTTTTTACAAGGGACATTTCCCGGTCATCTGGTATTTTTACAGTCAAAAATGTGATTGTACAGATGTACTGATGGCTGTGCTGTGAAATAAGCAAAATGCATGAAAACATCAAAACAAGCATGTGTTTTTTGGTGTTATCAATGTAGTTTGCAACTTATTTGTAGGCTATGGTCATGTACAGTACATTTTTGACTGTTGATCTGCAGATTTTCTCACCTGTTACATAAGTGTGTTTTGTGTGCAACAGTAAATATCTTAGTTAGTTATTGAAGCTACCGTTTTAGATTCAGCAATAAAGAATGACATTGAATATCTTTTGTGATGATTTCTAATATAGACCACTTTCATAATAGCAACTAATTTTAATATCCTTTTATGTGCATCTTAAGCCTTTCTGGCCTCGTTTGTGTGTCTGCAATACAAAAGAATCTTTGCTTTATAACCAGAGACCAGAAAGGCTCATTTAGATGCACATAAAAGAATATTTAAAGTGGTGGCCATTATGAAAGTGGTCTATATGCAACCAGAACTACCACACAGTATGACTGGAAAAATGAAGGCGAAGAACCTAATTTTCATCTTTGAAAACTTAAGCCCCAAGAAGCTTTTCTACATGATCTTAGAACTTGAGTTGGTTGGTGTCTGTTTACAGTATACAGTACATACTCCAAAAATCTAACATTGATTAGTGCTAACCTGGCTGGGCTATACTGTCATTACATGTATTTATACAGTACAGCTTTGTTAATGTACAATCTACTTTTAAATAACCCTCTATTCCAGTTAGATTTTATTTACCCTGACTGAACTAGTTGGTGTCCATTTGTAGTGAGGTGAACCTGGGTTAGTTTGGATTCATTAGTGTACTAAATCTGGCTTCAAAGGTCTTGTTTTTCCATACAAAAATAATCACACGACACACCATTTCTCTAAAACCCTTGCTCCTTCAAAAGCCTTACAACAATATCTTTATAATAGCCTTTGATCTTAACCTGACTTGTTATTTCATTTGTTTGAAAGTGAATGTTATCTCCCAGATTTTGCTTTAAGAATTTCTCAAGCTCCTAGAAATCAATGAAAACTGGTTTACAAGACAGTCTGAAGCTCACCTGTGTATCATCAAATATCTTGTATACATATTATGTAATGAATTACCATAAAATTCTGTAAATGTATTACATAAAAGTACCATATATTTTACTGTATACTTTACTGTAAATTTTTGGAATTTTGGAAATTCAAAAAATTTCAGGAATTTTGATAAGCCTTCCTTTTCGAATAATTTTTTTTGCTGAGCTGATATTTATACAGGCTTATTTATGAGTGCCAAATGTGTGAGGAATGTCTAAGGGGGTCAGCAAGCCCCCAGAACATTGTTCAGGGTTCTGCCCACGGTGGGCGGTGCAGGGTGGCAGCACCCGGCACTCAGCAGTGCCGCCTGGCACTCACGTCAAAACGGACCCTTCCGCCCGGCACTCGAAATATGCAATGAGAAAACCTCATGTGTTGTATTTTCTATATATCTTTTAATTAATATACATCATTTTGTATTGTCTTCGGTGAATTTTTTTTTTATTGGAATAATATTATTTGGTGAAATTCAGCACCACAACGCACACAATATTAGCTACCAGACTTGTGATTCGGTGAAATACGATATTCCTTCAAAGCCAGATTGGATTGTCTGATACTTGGGTAAGGCGCTAATCACTTCGCACTTTGTTTATTAATGCTTGTAAGATGATACACTGGCGTTGGTAGTCCTAGAACATATGCAGGAAACCTTGCCCTAGCTTTACATGTACGTAGATAATTCGTCATACTGTATATTCTAGCATGCCCTAGCATGTATATAAATATAGCTTAAATTGTTCGTTGTTTAAGTAGAGTGTGGTTGTGTGTTGTAATCAAGCATTTGTATGCGTCAGCGCGAGTCATTCGACATAGAAATTTCCCAAGGGAATTCCAACAAGTGCTCTGTCTGGGTGCAAAAGCCAGTGTAAACAGACAGAGGCTATAGTTACTTAATAGACTAGATTTTCCCAATATATCCAACAAGTGTTCCACCAGGTCCTATCATTAAACATGTAGTATTCTCAAACATGTCTCTCCTTTCAGTTACTGCATTGCAGTTTTATTAATATTTATATTATCCACATAAATACTTAATAGTAATATTTACTCTGACAAAGTTGTGAGACACATGATGTAAAGGATTATGAATTTCACACAATTTTGAAAATATCATTTTCAGATTACTAATTTTCACATATTCTCAGGGGGGGGAGCCCCCGGGCCTGTAGGTACCCGGCACTCACATGCTCCTGGGCAGAACCCTGATTGTTGATGTAAGGCTCTGAAATGCTAACTGTATTTCCTGCATTTTCAGAGCAGTTGTACATTGTGCAATTATATCATCATTATAGAGAACACCCCCCTGGATCTGCTTCTAAACTGATTGCCTACAGGGGGTCCTGGAATACACGTAATATGATGGGGGTGTACCTAACTTATCAACTAAAAAAAGTCATTTATATTCTGTTACTTACATTGAGGTCCCCTTTGACATTCCTGATAACTGTAAGGACTAAACTTCCTCCACGCTTTTTGTCAATATAAACTGGAATGTTGTTTGTTTTTGAGCGTTTGATTTGAAATGGTAAATTTGGTGGTAGTTCTGAAAGCAAAAAAAGGAAAACAAATCAAGATTCCTATGGCCCCTTAAAAATAATGAAAAATCCTTGAAAATCAATAGAGGTTCATGAAAGTCCTGAAAACAGACTCACAGAAAGGGGGTAGCCTGCGAACCCAGGCCTATTTTTCTGCCCTCATGTCTGGGTTTGCAGGCTAAGGCAGGGGGGAATTAGGGGAGGCAGGGGGGAAAGGGGAGGCAGGGGGGAAAGGGGAGGCAGGGGGGAAAGGGGGGCAGCGGGGGGAGGCAGGGGGGAAAGGGGAGGCAGGGGGGAAAGGGGGGGCAGGGGGGAAAGGGGAGGCACGGGGGAAAGGGGAGGCAGGGGGGAAAGGGGAGGCAGGGGGGAAAGGGGAGGCAGGGGGGAAAGGGGAGGGGCCCCCTAATTATATTGCTACTGTAGTTGAAAGGTTTTCTCTATATAAAATGGCATGTGGAACTTTTGCATGGAAAGCCCCAATTCTGTATTTTGCCCTGTATATTTGTGCAGGCCTACTGAAAAGTGAAAATATTAAAATTCAATACATACTTTGTGGTGGCACCCAACCACTTGGAGACTTTGATATTTCTTCAAGTCTTTCTGTCTTTACTTGGTATGACAAAGCCAAGATTGGAGATGTATTTATTAGTCTGCCGAGCTGTACAGTGTGAAAAAAAAATCAATAACTTATTAAAATAATAAAAACATTTAAATTTTAATGAAAAAATCAAACAAGTGTTTAAGAATATACATAATAAGTACAATAGAAGTGCATAAAATCAAGGCATAAGATTTAAAAAGGTATTCTTACCTTGCATCTTGGTGAACTTTGTAACATGAAGTTATTTTGGAGAAATAATTGATAAAAACGTGTTATTCTGGCAGCCATATTGAATTAACTCTTTCTTTCTTATTACACCAAGTTTTCTAATAGCAGAAATAAATACCACTGGTACATGTGTTTGCGGCTTCAAAGATGGCTGTCTGAGGGAGAGTTCAAGGAATTTCAATATTTCTTGAAAAAATGTTCAGATATTTTCTTATTTTAACAAAAGAAGGCCGCACGCGTTTTTCACAATACTATATTGATCTAGAACGAGAGGAGAGAGTGTTACTTGAAGCAGAGATTGGTCGAAAATGCTTACAGCGAAGGGCAGACCAGGTGATAGAATATTTTATAGTCTTTATAACAATAAATAGATATATTCTATTAAAAATCATTTAGCCATTGCTTTGTCTAATTCAAAATGGTCGGTGTGCCTCCTCCCGGATCTGGATCTGGTTGGTCAGCTAGGCACCCCTCCACCCCCCTGAAGATAGACTGTTTACAGACTGTGAGACTGATAGTCCTAGGCATGTATCCAAAAATCTCAGGGGGGAGGAAGTTGTGAGTGAACTGCGAGAGATTTCTTGCAGTCTTGTTCAGTAGCTGACACTCGCGTGCACAATTAATAACAACTGATAACGTTTTGTGAAATAAATTGTGATTATTGATTGGTCATCAATTCACCAAATATATACCAATCTATAAGCAAATTATATATCTGATCAATTTACCTTAATTGATCCATTTTCCAATCATTAATTGTAGAAAGTAGACAATAATCATAATTATTCTCTTTTAGTGTACTTTTATGGAGTACAAAGATTACAAGATTGTCTTTCGGCGATACGCATCTCTTTATTTTGTTGCTGCAGTTGACCTGGACGAGGTAAATAAATTGAACAGATCCACCTTTCATTCTAAAAATTGAATAACGTATAAATTTTTAGGTATTTTATTTCCATGTTTTAGAATGAACTGGCCATCTCAGAGTTTATCCACAATATAGTTGAAACCCTCAATTCTTATTTTAAAAATGTTGTAAGTAACAAAAGAATGAAATTTACCTTAAAATCTGATATAAAAAAACTTCCGGCTAGGACTTTATGGAGGAGGGTGGGTGGGCCCTTGCCCCTACTGAAACAGCTGCAATGCCAGGGCTACTAGCTGCATATAAAGTGTATGCAGACCTCTCAACTTTGAAATTTGTGACGGAGTGAGATTTTGGACGACACCCATCTAGGGGGGGTCTGGGGGCATGCCCCACCGGAAAATTTTTGAATCTCAAATGTCTGAAATGCCATTTTCCAGCGTTTTGAGAGCACTTTGAAATGAAATCTAAAGCATTTACGTTCTTTTACTGGACTGCATCGTTATTTGTTTTAAAAAATTAACATAAAACTTCCCAGTACCGGTAGTTGATTGTACGATATTTTTTTCTAAAATTTAACACAAACCGAAACGTGCGTGAGATTTACAGATAGCTGCGTGAGAGTGAAACCGAATGCGTGAGTCTCATGCCGAATGCGTGAGAGTTGAGAGGTCTGGTGTATGACACAAAATTGTAGGGTGGTATGGTGGACAAATATTTGCCCAACAGAAGCAGAAAGCGCTTGACTTTCATTATCATTTGAAATATCTAACACCAGACAGTATTTTACTGTCAAGGGGAGAAGTCTCAGCTAGGTGGGAGTATAGGTTAAAACAAGTGAAAGTTTATTTCTTCAATTTAAAGTGATAAAGTTTTTTACAGCTAAAACAATGATAGCTAAAATATTTGTATCTGTATCTAACTTATGTTTATTTCTCCCCTTTCTATAATTGCAGTGTGAAGTAGATGTATCCTTCAAAAAGTAATGTCTGCTTTACAATAAAAACACAATTGTTTACCAGATATAATTGTTTTGTTTTGTATTGAATAAGACACAGGGCCAGATTTATGAATGTGGGGGCCCTGAATGGGCAATCGCTTATATGCGGGCCCTCCTTAGAGAAATTTATTCATACAGTAAATTCATTCACTTTTATAGTATCGTGGAGTTGTATGATGGTCAGCCATATTGCTTTTTTATTGACACACCACGGGCCCGCATTGCAAGTTGTACTAATTTCAGTACTTTATGTAAGATGTATTATATATGACTTTGTACGGGATTATATGATAGAATATTCACGCACGCCTATAATTGCTCAGTTTTGCCCCCATTCTTTTAAAGTAAATTTCTGCTACAAGTGTACTTGTCTATTTTATCAATTAGTCAGAACCATAATTCAGAAGACAAAAAAATAATTAATTAAGGTATTTTGTGGGGGGCCCTTCTGTGTGGGGCCCCTGGGCGAGCGCCCATGTTGCCCACCCTTAAATCTGGCCCTGATAAGACAGTTACGGTACTATACGTATACATGCAGGTGGCATTTTAGAAAACTGGCTGTTAGCTAAGAATTGTTTAAATATGTTTTGTTTTTAATTTAGTATCATAATTTTCTTGACATAATTCTCAGATAATGTTGGACATTGATAAAGTTCATATGATTCTTGATGAAATGATTATAAATGGTGAAATTGTTGAGCCTCGTAAGAAAAATGTCCTGGCCATGCTTCAAGTTCTAGATGGGAAAACCTAGCAATGCCATTGAAGCTTACCAAAAAGGAATATTTAGAATGTATACCGGTACCATATACAAATTAGTATTATATATAAAACTAGAGGGCAGAGATTACAGAGAAGTCAGAGACTACATATACCTCCACCAGCGGGTTATTGGAGATGTTTAAAAAGAAAACGAACCACCCCGCTAATCAGGCTAGTTCACGAGACCAACACATGCATGTATGAATAAAATGCTTGATTGCACTCGTACCAAAATTATGCAAAAATGTTTGCATAAAATAAAGATAATGAGCGCAATCAAGCGTTTCTTCTACACGAAGAATCTTGCGGTCAGATTTTTATTAATTTCTCCTCCAAATTTTGACTAAATTCAACCAAAATGTAATGGCTGGTCAGTAGTCTATGGCCAACCCTTCTGCAAACTTTCATGCAAATCGGTGCAATAGTTTTTAAGATATCCTGGTGACAGACAAACAGACAAACAAAAAACAAACAGACAGACAGACAGACAGAAAGGGGGTTAAAACATAACATAACCTCCTGGCAGAGGTAATAAACTGAATTTACATTGGTTAACGTTTAATTGGTTACTACCCGTGATGTAAGACAGATGATAGTATGACATCATCAAACTGAGCTCATCTCAGTGTCAGTGAACCAATCAGAAGCTCTGTATGTAGTAGTGTGAGCCAATCAGAATCTGTGTGTGTAATCCTGTGAGCCAATCAAATGACATTTTTTGTCATTGATTTTCAGAAATTCTAAAAGAGACTCCCCGGGAAACCTTTAAAATGTCTTTATTGAGAAAAAAACCAAATTAAATTTGGTCATCTATCTATATTAAATAAATACAATCATATTTTTTAAAATTTACATTCTAACTCTATCTTAATAAAAGAATTCTTGTAGTTTTCACCAGATTTATTAATGGCGTAAATCTTTTATTAAAATACTGAAAAGTACAAGAAGTCAAGAACTCTTGTTTGAAGGATGTGCGGTATATTTTTTAATTTCTATTCTATGGTTGTGTCTAGGGTTAAGGTCTTTTTTCCAATGGTTTGTTTGAACATAGTCCCTACTAGAATTAAATGTCTGGAAACGCGGTGAACTTGCGGCTGACAATGAGTTGCGATTTATGTTGAGGATGGCCTGAAAGTGCGCAAATCTTTTGTTTTACGTTCGTTAATTTAAAGTGCCTATGAAACGAAAATTAAGTTTGTCTTATTTGAAAGAACACTTAAAATGATAAAGTAACATATTTTGCAGTTTTTCGTTTCCTTGCTTCGTTGTTGGGATATTTCAGTTTGTTTGATGTAAATGTCGCATGTTGCAACGTCCACGTGCATAATGAGTTATCGAAAAAGTTATATATCTTTGCTATTATCAAATATAATAATCACTTGAAGACCTACATGTTTAGTGTTGTGGGCGAAACACATCCACATGCTTCATTCAAATTAATTTTGTTTAATAATAGAAAAGATATCTAACCTTCTCCGATAGCTCCTACGACGGCAAAATGTTTAATTTGCATATCAAACAAACTAAAATATCTCAAGAACAAAGCAAGGAAACGAAAAACTGCAAAAGATGTTACTCTATAATTTTAAGTGTTCTTCCAAATAAGACATGCTTAATTTTCGTTTCATATGCACTTTAATATTTATACAGCAACGCTGCTTTGGCTGAATGCTTCATTATACCGTAAATACAATGTGTTCAGCAAGCGTGAAGGTGCACAAATGTGAACAAAAACATAAAACAAAGACTATGGCCGCGTTTCCAAACAATTTATTTCTAGGAACTGTTCTGAATGGCCTGGCCAGCTTACACTTACGGTTAATGTAATTATTACAGTTAATGTACTAATTGTATACATCTTTGCTAGGTAATTATAACTTGTACATAATTTACACAATATATATATATTCCATATGTAATAAATAATCTAATAATTTAATAAATATTGAGTATTTCACGGACGATGTAGGTTTCTATTTTTGATTACTACTAAGTGGAGGATTTTGTAGTAGGTCTTTTTGTAGTACGTTTACTTTTCATCATCCAGGCTGCGTGGTGGTGATGTTTAGTGCGATGACCATGTTTGACGTCACCCTTTTTCTTGAAACCCAAATGCCATTTACTGTTGTGAAGGGAACGATACGTGACATAACCAGAATCATGCCATACTTCGATGAATGTACAGTCTTGTTTGTTACTGTTAAAATCAGTCTAGAAGAAGACAATGTAGGTCATATTAAACAATTTGTAGAAAAATTATATTGAGCAAAGTCAATCGAGATTATGGTCTGGAAACTCGGCAAACTTCAAAGCGCCTATAATGAGCTGTGATTTTATGTTGAACCGTACCTTACACCGTGCACATCCTTTGTTTTAGGTTTATTAATATTTAAATAGCACGGTTGAGTGATTGAACTGAAACGTTGCTATTGGACAATTCGTTTATTATACTAAAATACAATGTGTTCAGTGACCGTGCACCGTGCACAAAAATGCATAAAGGCGAACAAAAAGATAGACCAAAGACTTTAGCTGAGTTTCCAGACAATATCTCGATTGACTATGCTCCGAGTGACGAACCACTCGACCGCGACTGGGACTCGGCGAACCAGTGACCATCGGTTTTCTAGTCTGAGTCTGACGCTCTATCGACTGAGCTACATGGTCAAGTTAAGATTGTACAATACCCTGGTTGCTATGCGCGTTTTCATTGGTTGTTAGCCATGATCTATTAGAGGACAGACACATGGTCACGTCAGATCACGTCAGCTGACTTGCCTTTTTCCTTCTTCATGCCCCAAAATCCGGCACGAGTTTCGACAAAGACCTTTTAAATTTTTATTGTATAAAACAAATAGATTCCTTTTTTTTTTTGTCTGTTCAGTTATAGATGCACAGAGGACGTCACAACGTGGTAAGAACATCAGTGACCCACTCGACTGTGTCTCGTGGGCCACTTTTTTTTTCTTACCACGTTGTGACGTCATCTGTGCATCTATAACTGAACAGACAACGGCAAAATGGAATCTATTTGTTAAGCAGATCGTGGAATGATGGTACTTATATTTTTTGATATTTTGAAACTAAAATCTAGTTTCTTCAATAGACACTTAACTCTTTTTCTTCAACAACATAGATCACTTTCTTAAAGGCCTTCACATTGAAGGTGCTGTCCAGTCCGTTCTGCGCATGTACGAAACTAATGTTTACTTCTTCGTTTATAAAAATATTTTCTGATACCTTATTGAAGATTGTAAGCTTTTCTTGCTTCCTCTTCATTACTTGTACCCAAAACAAAACATTTTCAGAAGAAATAGAAGAAATCCGAAGAGATATCCTCACCGAATCGCTTGGTTTTCTGCCATGTCGCTTCTAACGGTTTACATTGAGCTGAGTACTTCATGTAATTATCTACGAATGTCTGTTTGGGTCCCAATAAACAAAGATGCGGATCATGCGCAGAACGGACTGGACAGCACCTTTAAATATTCTTTTTGTACATCTAAATGAGCCTTTTTGGCCTCGTTATGAAGCAAAGATTATTTTGAATTGCTGAAACACAAACGAGGCCAGAAAGGCTTATTAAAATGCACATGAAAGAGCACTTAAAATGATACGATAGAGTAACATCTTTTGCAGTTTTTTCGTTTCCTTGCTTCGTTCTTGAGATATTTCAGTTTGTACGAATATGCAAATTAAACATTTTAACGTCACATGTGCATAATGAGGTATTGAAAAAAGTTATATATCTTTGCTATTATCAAACTAAAATAATCCGAGGGAAGCATGTGGGTGTGTTTCGCCCAGAACACTAAACATGTAGATTGTCAAGTGATTATATTTGACAATAGCAAAGATATATAATGTTTGTCGATAAGTCGTGCACGTGTGACGTTGCAAAATGTGACATTTACATCAAACAGACTGAAATATTTCAAGAACGAAGCAAGGAAACGAAAAACTGCAAAAGATGTTACTCTATCATTTTAAGTGTTCTTTCAAATAAGACAAACTTAATTTTCGTTTCATGTGCACTTTAAGATGCACATCGGAATATTCAAATTAGTCGCTATTATGAAAGTGGTATAAGTAAATATATTTTTCTTCCTATTCAAATGTGTCAGGACTTGAAGAACCTTACCTCTCCTTTAACTTCTCCTTTAGAGTCCATACATATGTATCGTTTGCTTGCATTTCCTTTGATGGAATGCTCGCCTTTAGGGCCTCGTTGTTCTATGATTAATTCAGCTGGAAACCAAAATAAAAAATAATTAAAACATATGATCTTGATTTTTTTTTAAATTTCTCGGAATTTGTTGGGTTTTTTCTTGAAAAAGTATTCCATTATATATATATATATATATGTAATATTTATAAACCGCGCAGGAGGGCTTTATCGGATATAAAACACGAGGCGACAGCCGAGTGTTTTAGAGCCGATAAAGCCCGTACTGCAAGGTTTTTAAATGGCTTCTAAAAAGAATCACTTTATACGTTCATTGGCGTAGTAATTTTGAAAATTAAGCTTATCTCAGCCGTTAAAAACCAGCGAGAAACTTAGAGCGAGTCTATATCACATATATAGATCCGATACGCTCATGATTTTTCTTTGTGTTTTCCTCATGAATTATTAATGAATTTTAGAAATATATATATATATATTATATATATATATATATATATATATATATATATATATATATATATATTATTGAAGTAAAAATTAGCGGAGTAAAAAACATGCATGTATTTATTCAAAAACAATGCATGTATTTATTCAAAAACAATGTCGTAATTATTTACCGTATTTGTCGTTTCGATTTCGTGCTAGAGCGTTGATCTCATCTTTGGTGACTCTTATGAATTTATCAGTATGACGCGCAGACAAAAAAGAGATATAGGAAATCAAACTTCTCTTGACCCTTCTGGCTTCATTATTTGAGTGTCTTCCATCTCTTAATGAGAGTACAATCTACAAAAACAAAAAAGATTATAAGCCTTCTGTTTAACCATTTATTCGCGTTGTTCTTGTGAAACAACTTTGTGTTTTTACTCTAACGCCAGACGATTTTACTCGATCGTCAAGGGGAAATTAACGTCTCGGAAAGCCATACATGAAAGAGTTAAAGTTGCGAAGAAGTGGTCTATCCAGGGGGGCATGGAGATAGCCTAACCCGTCCTCACACGCTCACAGACTCGTTTATTCCTCTGTTTATTCATTCACTTATAGGACGTTGTGTGTGGTCGTAGCGGTCTAGCCTTAGCCCCTGAGGTTAGACTACTTGGGAATTGTGGACTTACTTTAATTAAAACCTAAATCTAATCTCTTCGGTATCAAGGAGAATTGAGACTAACAGCTTTTGTACAAAAGGCAAACAAAATCTACATTCTAAGGTGACCTAGAAACCGCAAGTGCGCGAAATCTCTTAAATCTTCTAAAAACATGTCGAGTGCTTTAGCCCACAAAACAAAACATTTGCATAACGTTGCGCACTTTTTTAGGAATTTTGCGTTAAGTGACCGTACGCAACGTGTCGAGTTGCGCATTTAACAAAAATTACGTGGAATATTTAACGTTTTGAGATCCATGTGTTTCAGAACATTTTGGCAAATGCTTCAAAACAATCTCTTTGCTAAAAGGCGGTGGAACGATCTTTTGACCTCTAGGAAGTCTATTAAAATTACTCAAATAATTACGTTGATCTAGCAAGAATGATCTATCCGTTCTTTACCTCCGTTTTATCTTGCAAAGGAAGACTCCAACTTCTCCTGCATTTCATGAACAAGAAAAAGAATAGAAATATTTTAATTACAGATATATAAGATGATTAACGAAACTCGATGATTTCTACTAAACGAAGTTTTAATAATCTCTGAATATTTTGAGGTGCAATGATCATGCATTCTAGGTGACTTTGTTGTTGTTATTTTTCTGAAACTGACACCAGCCAGACAACATAATAATAATAAGGGTCATGTTTTACAAGTTGATATAAACGCCTGCAGTGATACGGTGCTTTGAAAATTGGAATCAAGAATCGCGTGTTGTATTTTTAAATTTAAAATGTACAATATTGTCCCCCCATGCGCAAAATGAGTTGTTTGTATAAAATTTGCGCTTTTACGTGGCGTGGAGTATAAGAAAATCTATTTGCATTTTCAGTTTTGATAGAAAAATCTTACAGAATCTTACTAGATAAAATGCGCGCGATATATTTGAGAATTACTTCACATCTGTGTTCAAGTAACCGTCGGCGTCGTACACTACTATATTCTGGCGCGAAATTATATGCCGGTCTGTTAAGTTGAGATAACATATATACCCCTGTAATAGTATAATTGTCTTATTTAAGTTGTATATCCTTTCACACAGGATTCGTTGCAGTTAATCATGCAAATAACTTTGTTTACCCTCTCCTCGCGAAACATTTGCGTTAAATGACAAAATATTTACAAAATAATAGCGTGACATGATTCGTAATTTACACTTACGTTATGAGCTGAATAAAAAACGAGAGCGTGAGAAGCAGCAAATTCTTGGTATAAACCATGGTATCAGATTCCTCGGCGAGTACTGCGGATGAGAGCGTAGTAGTTCTTCTGTCAAGCTCTTGTCTGGCCTTGTTGAGTCTCTCAACGGAATCTCGGTCGTATTTATAGCGGAACTCACAATGTTTGTCTGTGTCCACAGTAATAAATTGCGTTAAAAGCGAATCAGGAAGGGCAGTTAAAGAGTGGTACCGCGGGTGGTATGAACTTCGTGTGAGAGATCTGAGTTTGAAAAAAACCGCCTCTTGATTAGCCAAAGTCCTAGGTTCAGAGATAAAACAGTACCGGTCAACATAGGCACGATGGGATTCCTATTGAATTTATGGGGGATTTTTTTTTCTCCATTCAAAACGACCTCAGTAAATTTAGCAACCTGAAGTTAGACATATGAGACACTATAGTTTCCTGGGATTACAAATTGCTAAATATCCTTTGCAGCGGTTATTTGCATACGAGTTGTTTTTCTCTCTCAAATTTGGCGAAGTCATCATATTTAGTATTTATGGCATAACACACCCTGATGAAGGCTGCGAGTTGCATTTGAAGGGCGAAACGTTTCCTGTTTTATAAATCCCAATAACAACACACACTTAAATGTTAAGCAAAGACAGCAGAGTTATCATAACGGCATGATAAGAGGACACGAGACTTTATTCTTCCTAGTACGACATGCACAATACAGGATCTCTGATGCAGGATGGTGTTGTCATGTGAATTGCAAGCGTGACCGTTGATTGACTTTCAAGGGTACTCAACCACTCAAGATTAGATTTCGAAACTGAAAGAGATATACTCAAGATTCACCAGATTAGAAATCGGTTTTTCGTTTCGATCCTTGGCTTAAAAACTCGAAGAGATTACAGAAAAAACCGCAAGCGAGTTCGCTGAGCATTGCACGATTATTTATATTCATCGATTCTGTATTCGATTGCATGAAGTCTTCGTGATCTTTCTCCTAGGTCCCATAGTATTTTCTTTTTTACCACATTTTTGTGACGTGACTGTCGGAAGGACGGGTGCAGGCAATGCGGTTTAATCGTTTTTAGGTTTTTATTTTTATCTTTATAAAATTCCTTAAACGAATCGAATTCTCTACTAACGCCTTTTAGGTGGGCGTATGTTCTTAAACCGGTCTATTGCGGCGTATTTGCATCGGGTGGTTTTTGGTCAAAGGGTGTTCAGGTCTCTGTGTATATGTAATATTTATAAACCGCGCAGGAGGGCTTTATCGGATATAAAACACGAGGCGATAGCCGAGTGTTTTAGAGCCGATAAAGCCCGTACTGCAAGGTTTTTAAATGGCTTCTAAAAAGAATCACTTCGTACGTTCATTGGCGTAGTAATTTTGAAAATTAAGCTTATCTCAGCCGTTAAAAACCAGCGAGAAACTTAGAGCGAATCTATATCACATATATAGATCCGATACGCTCATGATTTTTCTTTGTGTTTTCCTCATGAATTATTAATGAATTTTAGAAATATATATATATATTCATGGAGCTGTTCGCGCGGTTTATTCTCTGCCTCTAGCAACACTCCAATGTGATTTATAAAACTACGTCTATTGCGCATTTGACGATAACGTTTTAATAGAGGTACTGTGCGAAGTCAGTTGGAAGCAAATTAAAATGACGCATGGTGTTATACTTATAAGCAACACTAACGGTTTGCGCCGGTTGTTGGAGCATTGGTAAAATTGGTTAGTAATTTTTAAAACCGCGTGTCATGCACGAATACCATGTATGTGATCTCGTCAGGATTATATGAATTAGGATTAAGTGATTAACTATCTCATTCGTGTTTTCTTCCAATCAGTCTGGAGTACTTCTAGAACTTTTCATTGCACGTCTTCGAAAATGAGTGATCCGGTACTCCACCAAGCTCTTGTATCAGTCCTCGCAAGCAGACATCTTCATATTACAAGCAGAGGTGAAGATTTTCTCAAGATTGCATGAGACCAATGTGTCCGTCTGTCATAATGTTTGACTCACATCATCTTTTTATAATGATGACGTTTGGTTTTTCACTTGCAGATTTTTGTAAAGCTTTAACGTAATTGACATAACTTATGATGTGCGAGTTATCTCACTTGACTATCTTCTCTAATGACCTTGTATTTTTTCTAATTAATTAAATCTAATAGTTTTGTTTGTCAGACTATGACGATGACCCTATATAGCTTCCGCGAGATAAAATGCTATTTCAAGAATAGAAAATCAGTGAAACATCAGTACATAATCAAGGGATTATAAGTTCAGTTCGTCTACACTAGCAGCCAAGTCCTCCCCCACGTCTACATATTACAGCTATATCGTATGTACAGTTAAGAGAGAGAGAGAGAGAGAGAGAGAGAGAGAGAGAGAGAGAGAGAGAGAGAGAGAGAGAGAGAGAGAGAGAGAGAGAGAGAGAGAGAGAGAGAGAGAGAGAGAGAGAGAGACAGAGAGAGAGAGAGAGAGAGAGAGAGAGAGAGAGAGAGAGAGAGAGAGAGAGAGAGAGAGAGAGAGAGAGAGAGAGAGAGAGAGAGAGAGAGAGAGAGAGAGAGAGAGAGAGAGAGAGAGAGAGAGAGACACACAAAAACAGTCTTTTTAGCCTCGCTACAGTACTGGTCATAAACCAAGACCTACTGTTCAAGTTTTAAGCCCTAATCAAACGAGAACGCAAGTCATCGCAAGTTAGCAGTCACGCTATCTCAGCCAGCCGCTCTGAATAGTTTCCCGAAAATATCATGTACCGTGACAAAGTTAAAACTTGTTTAAAACACTCATGAAACCTTTATTTTGTTAATTTGGGTGTTTGAACGACCGCCACAGTAATTCTGACTGCCAACTTGCGATGACTTGCGTTCTCGTTTGATTAGGGCTTTAAGCTTCTATAACTTGTACGGAATAAGTAAATAGCTAATGCATTAATAATACTTCAAAGAATCAAAAGTCTATTTGACCAAACAAGGTTAATTCCTTGCGACTTATTTTGCAAAGACGCTGAGTAGCGCTATACGACCTATCGTATATTTCATGTTTAAACAATTTAGCCGTTTACTGAAATATAAATAGATCACTGTGCTTTTTGTTTGTACTTTGTTTCCACAACTTAGCCGATAAGAATTCACTAAACGTCTCGTGCCCACGCAAAGTTTTGCCATTTGTTTGTCAAAAACTGCAGGCGGCATTCTTAATTACGCCCTTTAGTATAAATTTATAGACCTGTTTGTTCCGGTGCGCGCGGTTACAGCATACTAATGTTAATTATTCTTTTTCTTCTTTCAAGGTCAAACGTGGGTTGTACAATACAAATACTTCAAGAATTTTGTATGTCAGGAAATATGTAAAGCATATGTAAAGGAAAAATAATCTTAAGCCCTAATCAAACGAGAACGCAAGTCATCGCAAGTTGGCAGTCACAAATTTCTGTGGCGGTCGTTCGAACACCCAAATTAACAAAATAAAGGTTTCATGAGTGTTTTAAACAAGTTTTAACTTTGTCACGGTACATAATATTTTCGGGAAATTATTCAGAGCGGCTGGCTGAGATAGCGTGACTGCCAACTTGCGATGACTTGCGTTCTCGTTTGATTAGGGCTTTAAGGTATGTCTAGGGTTGGGTCACTTGACTTTGTGTCTAACTCTTTGCCTACCGTAAAGTTCGTTTTTGAACGAAAGTTCTTTAGTATTTTATTGTCTAACACCAGACGATTTAGTTACTTGTGGGGAGAGCCCTCGGATCGAGGGTACTGGTAGTGACGGAGTTAAACCCATAATCAATCGAGATATGGTCTGGAAACTCGGCAAACTTCAAAGCGCCTATAATGAGCTGGGATTTTATGTTGAACCGTACCTTACACCGTGCACATCTTTTGTTTTAGGTTTATTAATATTTAAATAGCACGGTTGAGTGATTGAACTGAAACGTTGCTATTGGACAATTCGTTCATTATACTAAAATACAATGTGTTCAGTGACCGTGCACCGTGCACAAAAATGCATAAAGGCGAACAAAAAGATAGACCAAAGACTTTAGCTAAGTTTCCAGACCATATCTCGATTGACTATGGTTAAATACTGGATGAGAAAGGCTTCCGAGCAGAACAACTTTTTTTGTTTCTAACCAAGATATTTACTTTTTCTCTTGGTTTTTGATCAAGAAAATTATAATTCATTCTGTAGCAGTTACTCCAACGGCCTATATAATCTATGGACTATATGAGGAGGCTATCGTAGTCAAATGGGTTATTGGTGGTTTCACTGCGCAGGGGCTCTGGAAGCTTTTCAAACTGGTTGTGGGTGCCCATGCGTCTTGCAGAATGCCATAAACAGGGCCACGCCCTTCAGAGAATATAATAGATAACTAATAACTATATATACATAACATACAAGATAACATCACAAGTTCACAACAACTTCAAGAACTTTAAAAAAAAGTTTTATAAAAAAAAAGTATTTTTATGTATAAAAAAACGAAAAGATGTACTTCGCGT
This sequence comes from Paragorgia papillata, assembly GCA_035771165.1. Taxonomy (NCBI): domain Eukaryota; kingdom Metazoa; phylum Cnidaria; class Anthozoa; order Scleralcyonacea; family Coralliidae; genus Paragorgia; species Paragorgia papillata. The sequence goes on from JAWNZC010000007.1 coordinate 201,167, forward strand.
CAACATTCAACAACACCAATTATCAATTTGTTTAAAATTTGCTAAAATATTGTGTCAGAAAGTGCGGGCGCTGCTTCCAGAGCCCCTGTGTCATTGCGGTTAACCGCGCACGTGCCTTTCACCTGTGCCAGCCAGCTTCGATTCCTGCGCGGTGCAGTGATCGGATTAAAATTAATAAAATTAATTTGGTGGTGTTTTTTTAAAAGCATATCTCCTTAACAAATTAATAGTGTGTACTGTACCGTAGTGTGCATGAATTGTGTATGTGAATACAAATATACGCATTTTCATATAAATATACATATACCCACTGAGTTAAAGTAGCTCAATGGTTAATTGTTGATACGTCTGTGGTCTGACCGGCGATCAGACGTTGAGGATTCACATCATTGGAACTCAGAACTATTTTCAGAAAATCAAATAACTCAGAACATGGAATAACTGGAGAATAATGATATTAGGTGCTATTCCGAGTGAGGAATGTAGCTTTTCTCTCTACTTACCAGCACCTAATATCATAACTCAGAACATCTTATGAACAATTTTAATGGTCTCGTGTCGAGAACTTGGACGGTGTAATTTGAATCCAATCCAACGTAAAAAGCGGAAATTATTTAAAAACATTTGTGTACAACCTTGACACAAAGATAAATAGAAGTATTGCAGTGATATATGGTTATCATGCGTATGAATTGGAAATTAAGACAATTAAGGCTTTGTAGATTTCAAATTATTCCCTCAAGGCTACGTGAAGTTAGTGAAGAAATCTGGACACCTGCGGGCTGCAAATTGCTTTTATCACTTCAGAGTGTTCACAAAGTTTTGGTTAAGTCATAAAACTATTAAGAGCTTTAGTTCAAGGTTCAAGACAATGATCCACACTTGCAATCTCAACAACGGTGTAAATGAGAATGTTATCTCAATTTGCGCAGCTCATTCACCGCCATCGGCGTTAATTAATATTAAGGCCCCTCTTGCATATGACGTTAATTGATATGGAGAACAACTTCAAAGTTCCGACCATTTTGTTAACTGTAATTTATAACCATTTGTCATCCACCTAGCAAATAAGTGTAAATGGTCAAGACACATGATCGAACTAACGACTAAGTTCTCGTCAACTGGCGTTTCCACTTCATCTACTTAATTCTTATCTACTGTATCTCTTAATTATTTCTGTAATCTGGCATAATAATAATGTAAGGTGGCATAATAATAATAATAAATTGAAATTGAGCTTATACCCATGCAGTCGGTATAAAGACCGTTAGACTATAGAGTATAGACCTGCCCTGAATTGTGGGTTCGTGATTTCAATCGAAAGGCTTTGCACTAACGCATATATGTACCACTCTACAAACGTCAATCTAACTACATATACAAAATGCCACCACTATAGGAAGCACATGCATGACTATGAATTTGCAACCTTAGCTTTCTATCCAAGCCTCAGTGGCATAATATATATATGAGCATGTATAGGTGCTCATGGAGGCAGGACACGACTTGAAGTGCTCTGCCGATATCTCACGCTAAAAAGCCAAAATGGCTCCATTTATGATCGAACAGGTAAAGGAACTCTTAAAGAAGGAATTAGGACCCATCAATGCAAAACTAGATAAATTCAACGAATCTTTTAACGATTTAAGTACAGCAGTTAAATTTCTATCAGACAAGTATGATGACTTCAGAACAATACTTATAATTATTACTGCTAAAGTATTACACATACAATATTACTATTTACTCTATTTCTTTAAGTAATATAGCTAATTTCAAAACGTTTTCCTCTACCTGTCGTAAATAAAACATAGGACATAACTAGGCTGGGGGCTAACCAGAAAACCAAACGGTTAACTTTTAGCCCTCAGGCTCAAATAAAAATTATGATTTATTTAAGTAACTCAATATGTGCCATTCTGTAAATAAATTATTATATAAGTTTTCATTACTGTAAAACGTGAGCATTATTAAAACTATTAAAACTATCACAATGGTTACAGCGTCTAATGGGTCATTAGAAGGTTGCACGTTCGAACCCTGCATGCATGCCTGTGGCTCATGAGTACTTCATGAACGCCTACCAAACGTCCAGAATGCTTTCAAGCTATATTTTTTTTACAGTCTGCACACTGCAAATTCCAATGTCACTAGCAAACATTGTAAACCTTAAACGAAGTTCATGTTGGATACTGGACTAAATTAATGCGTTATATTTTGTTCACTGCAGATTGTACATTGCAAAGTTTAGTATTCTGCAGGAGCGAGGTGCATCACATTTGCTGCACGCCGATAAGCATACTGTAGATCTGTCGGTAAACTTCTCACGTCGTTGTTATAATCGAACTTAATGCAATTAACCTTGACATATGTTATGTGACAACCTCCAGCGGTGTGTCAAGACGCAAGATAATCCAATGCCAAGTTTTCATGAAGTTTCAACAGGCAATATTGCCAATATACTATAGGGCTCTTTCGAGACATTTGCTGCATGTGAACCTTGTAACGACTTCTTTCTGTTGTAAAGCATGCAGTAGCATTTTGTTGAATATGGCAACAAGTTTGATGATAAGTCAAACAAGATGTGCATGCAACAAGTCTAGTAACAAGTCCATTCAAAGGCCAATTAAGCACTCTCCAACCTGTCCCAGACTTGCTAACAAATGTAATTAAACAAACAGCGTAAAAATCTTTATATCAATCAACTTCACACCATAATAACACGTTATGCACTTTTACGCATGCTCGCTGCAATATAATCACGTTTCTCTTCGAAGAGCCTTCGCTCGAAACGTTAGACTTCTACGTTCCATGTTTCGGCAGTATATTCAACCCATTGTTCAATGATTCAACGATTTCAACCTTACTTCTACGTTCCATGTTTCGGCAGTATATTCAACCTTACTTCTACGTTCCATGTTTCGGCAGTATATTCAACCTTACTATATTTCGATTTGTATTTCAACACTGCCTATGCAGCACACTGCTTTGATTTCACTGTTTGAATTATAATCACACATATTGTCTTCAGTTATGCAATAGTCTGCCCTTATATATATATGACACTTTAATTTCCAAAATCATCTTCAGAGAGGTTTTTTAATGCTTTTATTCGCATTGTAGCATTGTGGAACAACTTTATCTTTTTAATCTGATTTTACTCGTCAAAGGGAGCCGTCTCGGAAAGTCATGCAGCAAATGGTCTTAAGCCCTATGATCAAACGAGAACGCAAGCCGTCGCAAGTTGGCAGTCACGCTATCTCAGCCAGCCGCTCTGAATAATTTCCCAAAAATATTATGTACCGTGACAAAGTTAAAACTTGTTTAAAACACTCATGAAACCTTTATTTTGTTAATTTGGGTGTTCGGACGACCGCCACAGAAATTCTGACTGCCAACTTGCGATGACTTGCGTTCTCGTTTGATTAGGGCTTTAGAGGCTGTTCATATATGAGGCGGACTATAGCCCGATTAACCAGGCTGACTCGTGTCACGAAATTCTTTCCTCGGCCGTAAAAGGAGATTTTGAATTAACGTTAGGATTTGTTTACATCTAAATTAAACCAATTCTTCTTTGTACATTTAGTTTATGCGAGTTTTAAAACCACAGTGAGATCCTAATCAATCGCGTGAGCCCAGTAGCCCGGCTCATGTAAACAGCCCCTAAAAAGAAGCGTGTTATACCTTGGGCCTTTGCAATGATACCAAACATTTTTTCAATCCAAAATATTCATAAACCAAAGAAACTAAATATCTAAGTTCTATGCATAATGGTTGCGTGGTTTTCGATTGTTACAGAGAAATATGATACTGTCTGCTGATCGATAAAAAATCTGGTACTATATTATCGCAAATAATTTCCCACTGATAATCAGCAGTAGCGATCGCCCAGTTAAAGAAACAGGAGATTAATCAATCTGTAAAAAAGCCTGCCAGTTCTGTTCCAAATCTTGAAGAATATCCTTTATATCAGTTATTTTAGACAGTTTTCAAAACCCAGACACCGATAGTCAATTAATTGTCGCTTTGTTTGTGTTACCTCCTTTTGAGCAAATGGTGTAATACACCAATTATTATAATACATGTTCTTTAATAAAGCTGCGTTTATCTTTTAATCTCTACTGCAGTCTGTGGATCAATTATTATTATGAAAATGTAAACCCTTGGAGATAAGATGTTCTGAAATGGTTTAATAATGCCCTCAAGTGTTATTTAAGTATATTGTCATTGTTTGGACATGATATCTTCCTATCACCGCAGCGATAGGCCTCGTTTTCTTCGTGTTGGCCACAGACGGATTGAGATGTATTAAGTCTGGTGTGGAAGTGGTATCGTTTTGTGAAACCGCTATCACAGTTCGTGCAGGTCTCACGTCGGTTCTTCCCCGGGTTCTTCCTTTTTATTCTCATGCCAGCCTTTTCAATTATGGGATAGTCGTCCTTGAACGCACCGGACTCCTCTTGCAACTTGTCTCGCAATTTTGTTGCGATGCAAGTTGCGAAAGAAATTCCATTCCACAATCATCAGGTCTCGCAATATTTTTGTTGCAGATCAAGCGTTGCACGAAGTAGAATCAATTGCGGCAATGCTGCAATAGATTTTTAAAGCATTGCGCCGCAGTGCCCCTCTTGCAACTTGGCGCAATAATTTGCGCAATCAGCCAATAAATATACGCTTTGCATGTGGTCCCAGTATAGTCCATTCGGTCACCTTTGCGTAAAAAACCCACATTAAAATACATTGGAGTGCAGCACCCCTGCTTATTATCAGGATTTCTATGGTCTAAAACCACGGACATAGTACTGATTTTCTTTGTGTTTTCCTCAAGAATTATTAATGAGTTTTTAAAGTAATATATATGTACAGCACCAATAGTAAATTAATGCCTATTTCTTGTAATCATCCTGGTGAGGTTTCGTAATTTGAACGACTCGTGTAGTTATGCATAACTTAATAACCCAATCATATTCATCAACTGGCGGCTGCAATGGCCGAGTAAAGACCCTGGGTACAAAGGTGATTGAATTGAGGAAGTGTGACGTGACTTCCGCAATAGTTTCCCACAACATTGCCGGCACACCTCTGCACGTTTGTGGCTCAAAAATGCGTGGGAATGGTATTTAGTGCCAGGTATGCAACCCAGCACACCAAAACAAACTTTTGAAAAAAATAATCCCAAAATAACTGTGATCTTTGTGCGCAGGATTGATTGAAAACCCCAGCTATTTCACATCATAACATAACAAAGTAGGTTGCGCGCCTGAGAAAATAAAATATTCAAACGTGCGAAAAGTTAGCCGCTTTGCGTTAATTTTTGAAGCAAAGAAGTTCATTTGTTTCGTTTGAGGTAAGTTTTACAAAACACGACAATGAGGGTGATTTATAGATATCGTGTGGTAATACGACTTTCAAATATTTGTTCTTATGACAATTTTGCCGTTTCGAGAGTGAATATAAAACAAAAATTCCATGTTTATAAAAGTTAAGTTGAACATGTGAATCAACGGTGGTAAAATGCGAAGATCGTAGAAAGAATTATATAGTTTCACGTAAAAAAAGAAACAATGCTTTTGAATGCTCGTACCTTAACAAACATCAGTTTATCGATCCATCAGAGGATTCTGTGATTATACTAAAAAGGAAAGAAAGTTAAGAAATGTGAAAATTACATAGGTGTTATAGACATTACCGATTTAATTAAATATATAGATGATGTATTTCAGATTTCGCGTGACAACCGAACGTACATCTGGTGTAGAATGATGGCCATATCCAAATTCTGACAGAAATCTAGATCTGATGACAAAGATATCAACATAAAGGAAATATATAATGAAGTATGTGTAGCTACAACAAAACTTAAATATCCTTGATTTTCACTCAGTTTCTCTTGTTCAGCTTTGCGTCCAGTTCTTTCGCTCGGTTTAGAGCAGTTTGATTTTGTTTAATCTAGTCTTAATTATTTTATTAAGACGTTGAGAGATACAGATAAACAAAGCAATTTTGTATATAATTCAGCCAAGGAAATCCCTGAATCATATCTAAAAATAATGTTAAGATTTAAGCTGTGATTATGTTTTGAAGAGTTGCGCATGCATACACCATTCAATCAATATCATGCACTGAGCTTGGCGACATGCGTTTAACCACACGGCTTGCTGAATGATAGAAAACGATCGTGTAGGGCAATATTAAATATTAAATTTTTAAATATTACCTTAAACACATCTACTTTTTGCTAGAAATAAATATATTCTTTTTAATGAGACAATATTGCATAATATGTCGTATCCCTATATATATATAGCACCCAGTGACTTCTTTCAACACAAATTGTCAAACAAGCTGGTTCATGTATACTCAGAGTTGATAGCGGCATATTTACTATATGCGTTAATTAAACAAATCTTCATTTAGTATGCGATGAGTTATTTTATTAATATTTTCACGATTTCGTGATTTTTTCCCTAATTCTTATATAATTGATCCACTGACCCACTCTCCAGAGTATGAAATTTTCGCCTTAGGTGGTTTGTAAATTTACATTTCATAAATCATGTTTTTTCCTGTGATTTGCGCAGCTTTATTTCCTGTCATTTTAACGTCGCTTAATTATAGTCTGGCTTTTTCAATATCATTTTCTCAGCATGTGTACAGCCTACAGGAAATATACCATGGTAATGGTAGATATAAGTTCGCGTGTTCAGCTTGTAATAATTTTTATCATGTTTGTGTAGTTGTATCCTGTAGTTCTTCAGACACATTAAATGGGGGAAATGTGTCCCTCAACGCAAACAAGAAAAACGTTCAAAAGTACATTTGTATGTTTGGGCTTTTTTGTTTGCTTTCGAAAAATAAAAAAACAAACAATTGGAGATTGGTAAAAGCTTAGTTGATCGTCCGTGAATAATGCTGGGATACTTTTACACACTGTAAATTTAATCAGGTCGATTTATATGGTTTAGCTACATGTTAAAGCATACAATAAGCGGTCATCAGAATGGTCTGTGGGCTCATTCATTCACTGATGCATGTCTTCAATCATAGCCTGAAACGTAAGGCATCCTCTGGCACTTCAGCCTAACCCCGGAGAGAGGAGTGCGAGAGAACGCCTGACCACTTCAGCCACCTCAATCAATACTTGCTATGCATCAAAACCACAAGAGTAGTACCTGTCCCGCGCAGGCTGTCGTAGTTAAAAACTGATGTAAAATTAATTGACTTTGTCTCTGACCCATTAAACTAAAATTAATGTCAGATTTACAGGAAGTGAATGGCCGGGCGTGCCGACTGCCGACTTATTATAGGTATCAAGTGATCATCCTTTCTTTGTAAATTATAGTCCTTTCCGTTCACTTAAACGTTTTGAAAGACCTTCACAAACACTACAGCAAATATTTTTATAGACCGACATTAGCAAAACAAAACGATATTAGCAAAGAAACGTTCTCTCAATCTCTCTTTTGCTTTCAGTGCCTTGTATTCATTATACAATATGCGTTTCCATGTACTACTGCATGAGAATATTGGGTTGGGCTCTTATATCAGATTCATTTTAAGATTATGCTTTTCGCTCAAATAGCCAAAACCAAGTAGTACTAGGAAAAATAAATATAAAATATAAATGATTTAAATTGACTATTTCTAGAATTCTCGAGGATCTGACTGCCTTATGGGAGTAAATGACAACTATTGTGCTAAAATTGTGCATGCTTCAGCACCATGCATAGATCGTCACCAGATATAATTATACGACTTCCATGAGTTCCTTTTTTGAAAAAGATGTTATAAAAGATAACAAAAGTAAAAAGGAAAGTCTTTTTGAAATTTTGCTGTTATTATAAAGTTTGCCAAACCAACTGAAACAGATTTTAAACACGTTCTCTCCCTTTTACAAAAACGGCTCTTTCTCGTATAATTCTTCATGAGTTAGACCTATATCGTCTTGATGGCCGAACAACTTTTTTAATTTAGCGGATGGATATATTATTATTCCAAATGAGGAAAGGGAACTCTTTGACATTTCGTGGGACTATAATTAAGTTCATGCCACCCAAGATACTGAACTAAAAGCTATAGAGTAATATAAAAACTAATGTGAAAGACTAACTATATCAGTATTTTACAACTAGACCTAAACTGAGAATGTGGTGAAAAGCTGAAGCTCGAGGTTTTGGGAAACGTGAAAAGTCGAAAACACGAGCAAAAAATATCTCAGCAGTTTATACCACCTTTGAGATTTCTTATAATTGAAAACTTTTGTTTTTGCTTGCAGCTGTGTTTTGAACGTGAGAAAACAACAACACTTTTCTAATAAGCTGTTAACACCAATTCACAATCAACCATGCACCATTAATCTTAATTTCATGGTTATAAATGAGTAATTTTAAACACCAAAAAAAAATGTCTCCAGGACATGTGACGAGGCGGTTTTCTTGCTTGATGTTTTAGCGGTTCCTTTGTTGGCACACCATGCATATGAACTATTTTTTTCGCTCTTTTTGCGGCTTGCTACTTTTTATTTGGAGTTTGGACAACTTCTGTAAATTCCCACATATCCGCTAACTTACCCGCTAAATAATATAACATCATCTTGTTTGGTTATTTGTTGTTATTTATTTTATGTCCATAGCTTGCCACTGTACTGTATAGAGGCAAATTTGAAAACAAATATAACTCGTCTGTTTCATTTATATGTTAAGCGATATTAAGTATATATAGAAGTCTTCAGGAGCCACCGACTATGCTAGTTTTACTTTTAGTTTAGTTTAATGACTTTATTCCTATAGCAACTGGTGGTCAAACAGAGCGAAATGCCCCCAATTGAACATGACTACCATGATGTAAGTGTTGGTTTTGCGGAGGGAGAAAAACCGGAGAACCCGGCGAAAAACCCTCGAAGCACGGAAGAGATCAACTACAATTCCACTCACATTAGTTTCCAGCTCGACAACGGGGTCATTCCCAAGCGGTCACCCATCCAAGTACTAACCCCGTCTAACCGGGCTTAACTTTTGGTGAGAGGCAGCGCGCTAACAGCACACGCCACCCGTGCTCTTATTCTAATCTAGTGTTTATATATAGACTAGCACGAGTTTGCGAAGTTATAGAGGTACATAGCAACAAGGCCTAGCTGTCGTTGAAATAGCCAGCTGGTTTTAGCTACAAAAGTTTAGACTCAAAGGATTGAGTGTCGCTCTGACAGTGCAGCATTTTTCATTGGCCCTGGGCCCCGACACCTTTTTCGCGGTATATGATTATCGCTAAGCTCTAAGCTACGGCGACAGCGTCTAAGCCGCATTGTCCTGGCGCCGTGTTCGCTAGATCTCAGGACCCTGGGTGCCAGAGGTTTTTCGACGCTCGTGTGGGATAACGGGGACACACGAGGAAGCCAGGCGGTAACCTCCCGTATCCCCATTGTCCCTACGAGCGTGGAAGAACCTCTGGCACCCAGGGTACGCTCTTGGCGGCTCCATACAAAGTAAGCCATGGCAAATATACTTGCTAGCGAGCCAAAAACAGCAGAACAACAGTGTTAAACACCTCAGAAACTGTATCTATACTTTGTTGGTTTACTTTGAGTGGAGTTTGCCAGGAGTTTTTTTGAAAAATGATGCGCGCGCAACACCCTGAAATTCGCCATTCTATTATATTTCTTCATCGGAGGAAAATAGAACTGGGAACTAATCTGAACGGCCCTGGTTAGTTGGTCACATGACACCAGGAAAATTTGGGGTGTGTTGACAATATAATTTATTTTGACAAGATAATTTTTACGTTTGTTTAATTTGTTGACGTAAATAATAAATTATCATAAAATTAACCAAAGCTATCATTCCAAATTTATAATAAATTCTAAAAAGAGGAAACCTCTTATCATGGTGGTTGTAGTGGTGGTTCTGCTAGTGCAAGTGGTAGTGGTTCTGCCAGTGGTAGTGGTGGTGGTTGTGGTTCTGCCAGTGGTAGTGGTAGCGCCGTAGCGGTGGTGGTTCTGCCAGTGTTAGTGGGCGGTTGGGCGGGCGGGTGGGTTGTGGTTCTGCCAGTGGTAGTGGTGGTGGTTGTGGTTCTGCCAGTGGTGGTGGTTGTGGTTCTGCCATTGGTAGTGGCGGTGCTTCTGCCAGTGGTGGTGGTTGTGGTTCTGCCAGTGGTAGTGGTAGTGGCGGTGGTTCTGCCAGTGGTGGTGGTTGTGGTTCTGCCAGTGGTGGTGGTTGTGGTTCTGCCAGTGGTAGTGGTGGTGGTTCTGCCAGTGGTAGTGGTTGTGGTTCTGCCAGTGGTAGTGGTGGTGGTTGTGCTTCTGCCAGTGGTTGTGGTTCTGCCAGTGGTAGTGGTGGTGGTTGTGGTTCTGCCAGTGGTAGTGGTGGTGGTTGTGGTTCTGCCAGTGGCAGTGGCGGTGGTTCTGCCAGTGGTGGTGGTTGTGGTTCTGCCAGTGGTAGTGGTGGTGGTTCTGCCAGTGGTAGTGGTGGTGGTTCTGCCAGTGGTAGTGGTTGTGGTTTTGCCACTGGCAGTGGCGGTGGTTCTGCCAGTGGTAGTGGTGGTGGTTCTGCCAGTGGTAGTGGTGATGGTTGTGGTTTTGCCAGTGGTAGTGGTGGTGGTTGTGGTTCTGCCAGTGGCAGTGGCGGTGGCGGTGGTTCTGCCAGTGGTAGTGGTTGTGGTTTTGCCACTGGCAGTGGCGGTGGTTCTGCCAGTGGTAGTGGTGGTGGTTCTGCCAGTGGTAGTGGTGATGGTTGTGGTTTTGCCAGTGGTAGTGGTGGTGGTTGTGGTTTTGCCAGTGGTAGTGGTTGTGGTTCTGCCAGTGGCAGTGGTTGTGGTTCTGCCAGTGGTAGTGGTTGTGGTTCTGCCAGTGGCAGTGGCGGTGGTTGTGGTTTTGCCACTGGCAGTGGCGGTGGTTCTGCCAGTGGTAGTGGCGGTGGTTCTGCCAGTGGTGGTGGTTGTGGTTCTGCCAGTGGTGGTGGTTGTGGTTTTGCCAGTGGTAGTGGTTGTGGTTCTGCCAGTGGCAGTGGTTCTGCCAGTGGTAGTGGTGGTGGTTCTGCCAGTGGTAGTGGTGGTGGTTCTGCCAGTGGTAGTGGTGGTGGTTCTGCCAGTGGTAGTGGTTGTGGTTTTGCCACTGGCAGTGGCGGTGGTTCTGCCAGTGGTAGTGGTGGTGGTTCTGCCAGTGGTAGTGGTGGTGGTTCTGCCAGTGGTAGTGGTGGTGGTTCTGCCAGTGGTAGTGGTTGTGGTTTTGCCACTGGCAGTGGCGGTGGTTCTGCCAGTGGTAGTGGTGGTGGTTCTGCCAGTGGTAGTGGTGATGGTTGTGGTTTTGCCAGTGGTAGTGGTGGTGGTTGTGGTTCTGCCAGTGGCAGTGGCGGTGGCGGTGGTTCTGCCAGTGGTAGTGGTTGTGGTTTTGCCACTGGCAGTGGCGGTGGTTCTGCCAGTGGTAGTGGTGGTGGTTCTGCCAGTGGTAGTGGTGATGGTTGTGGTTTTGCCAGTGGTGGTGGTGGTGGTTGTGGTTTTGCCAGTGGTAGTGGTTGTGGTTCTGCCAGTGGCAGTGGTTGTGGTTCTGCCAGTGGTAGTGGTTGTGGTTCTGCCAGTGGTAGTGGTGGTGGTGGTTCTGCCAGTGGTAGTGGTTGTGGTTCTGCCAGTGGTAGTGGCAGTGGTTGTGGTTCTTCCAGTGGTAGTGGTGGTGGTTGTGGTTCTTCCAGTGGTAGTGGTGGTGGTTGTGGTTCTGTCAGCGGTAGTGGTGGTGGTTGTGGTTCTGTCAGCGGTAGTGGTGGTGGTTCTGCTAGTGGTAGTGGTGGTGGTGGTGGTTGTAGTGTTGGTTGCGGTAGTGGTTGTAGTAGTGGTAGTGGTAGTAGTGGTGGTGGTAGTAGTGGTGGTGGTAGTAGTGGTGGTGGTAGTAGTTGTGGTGGTAGTAGTGGTGGTGGTAGTAGTGGTGGTGGTGGTAGTGGTGGTAGTGGTGGTAGTGGTGGTGGTAGTAGTTGTGGTGGTAGTAGTAGTTGTGGTGGTAGTAGTGATGGTAGTTGTAGTGGTGATTTTGGTTGTAGTATTTGTGCTGTGGTGGTAGTGATAATGGTGGTAGTGATAATGGTAGTAGTTGTGGTGGTACTTGTGGTTGTCCATGGCAGTTCATTATAACCGGATTCCACTGCAACTGGATTGATCGGATTGCGGGCATTTAGCATTTCCGGTATGCTAATAACCATTTGGTGGTATGCATATAACCACCAGATGGTTATTAGCATACCGGAAAACGGTATGCATATAACCACCAGATGGTACAGTTTTCCTGTATGCTAAGAAAACCGCGTACCCTAATGTACCATCCACTCTTTGCGAAAATCTCCTTTTTCCGTGACCCAAGATGCTGGGTTAGTTTGGGCAAAAGAACAATGCGTTATAATGTAAGGATACCATGTGTTCATATGTTAAAATATGGGGTACATAGTATATACATATTATACTCGAATTCATTCAAAGTTTTTCCTGTTCCTGATTGGCCGAAGTCCAAGCTGGGTTATAACTCTTACATAATACCTAAGTCGCGCCATATTTGGTAATCCTCGAACCATTAATTAAATTATTCAACAATTGACGTGTGTTGACGTCAACACCAAAAGCCACACAAGTTGCCTCAAACGATTAGAGAAGATTTCCCTAGATAACAAAATTTTGAATATATATATATAATAAAACTATTATTGAATTCGGTTTTCGTATGATACGAAGGATTATACAGGTGAATGGTAATCTGCCTCAGTCTTGTTGGAAAAAGCTTAAGGTTTTTTTTTTTGTTCAGGCTAACGCCAGACAATTTAATTCACCTGTGAGACTAGACTTACTATAATATTATACACGCTTTATATTTTATGCGTTTTGAAATTAAAGCAGAGTTCTTCTCCCAAAATATCAAAGGAAGTAGAAGCTTCATGCAGCGCACTAAAATAAACTACATAACCATTTGTGCGTCACAACATAATTGCTCACATCAAATATGACCTTGTCATGTCATTTGCAAAGTACGTCACATTTATATTGCTATTTCTGTGGCCAAGTGTTCCTTTGGGACATTTCCAACGTATTTGGCAAGAAGGACGGTTTAATATTTTGATGCCCCGACAGCCGCGTGTGACTGCACGTATAAAAATATGCATATTGCATACAATGATGCATGTTGAAGATAAAGTTAAGAACACAACCTAATCCAATTTGTGGGGTACTTTTGCATAGTTTTATTAATAATTCGCGAGGAAAACACAAAAAAAATCAGTATCATGTTCGTGGTTTAATTAAAATATAATAATTAAAGAACGTCTTGGTTTACATAAACTTTAGCCTTAATTTTCTCGACTTAGACATCACAATGTTGTTTTTCAAAATTCCTACGCAAATGAACTTACCAAATGGGTCGTTCTTGAAGCTATTCAAAACATTCGCAATACTTGTTTTTGATGTTAACCCTTTCACTCCCATAGGTGCCATTTGGCACTTCTTATTTTTTACTCTGTCTCCCTCCTGACATGGTGGGAGTTGACTGAAGGGTTAAACACTCGGTTATCGCCTCGTATTTAAAATCTGATAAAACACTGCAGTCATGTTTTAAATATTATTTATAGTTCAATACGTTTTTTGGTGCATATTTCAGATATCATTGTTATTGTTCTTAAAGATCACTCAACGGCTTATAAAATGAGATAATGGAAAAGGCGAGCCATTCCATATTGCCGTTGGATGCAAAATGCACAATATTTGCAAAACAGATTGCGAGCTAGCGTGCACTTACTAGGAACATCTCGTTTATTACTTCTGACGTAAATGCTGCGTACATCCTTGAGCGTTCCAGAAGGTTTCAGCAAATTAATAATAGATAAAAATAAAATTATAAAAATAATCTGATGCCAAGACACTTTGAACTTGGCAGACGAGCTCTTATCTGCGAGACGCCAAATCCTTTTCCACTGCAGTTTTAAAAATCAAACTAAAATTATAAAAATAATCTGCTGATGCCAAGATACTTTGAACTTGGCAGACGAGCTCTTATCTGCGAGACGCCAAATCCTTTTCCACTGCAGTTTTAAGGAGAATTTAGAGGAATCAATTAATTACTTAATTGATACAAATGTCATGACACGAGAAAAATGTTAAAATACACCGATTGCATTGCGTAGACAATACGTCAATATAGAAAAAAACAATTACTGAAAAGGAAATATAACTGCCCAATGCTGACGTTTGAGGAAAAATTTCCACGTTGTCACAAGGAAATAACTGAAAGTATTTGCTAAAAAAAGCACATCTCACCTTACTTTTAATTAACACATCCATGAAATCAGCTCCATACAGAATAAAATAGCCAAAAAGGGATATAACACTGTCCAAAAACAGGTAATCGACGTTTGCAGAAAACATTATACATTTGAGGGCAACGACGATAATGATTTTCGCTGGATCAATATTAGATTTATTGTTAGACTGTAAATCAATAAGAAAAAAATCACAAATTAATTGCAACAAAAACCCTTTCCAAAGTTCTCAAAGAAAGCTTGAAATATAACGTTAAAGGGTATTGCCAATAAAAATTAAGTTTGTTTAATTTGAAAGAACTCGTAAAATTGTAATAGAAGATCTTTTACAACTTTTTCGTATCTTTCTTTGTTTTCAAGATATTTTAATTTGTTTAATATGTTAATGAGATGTTCTCTGACGTCAGGAGCAGGGTACAGTATTTTCGCACGTAGCAAAATCAGTTATGAAATGTTCAGTGTCACAAGGCGTTTTATGTGCACAGTTTCAAATGATTTCGTTGAACAAATTTAGAGATATAACTGATTTTTCTACGCGTGAAAATACTGTACCCTGCTCATGACGTCAGAGACCATTCATTTACATATTAAACAAATTGAAATATCTTGAAAACGAAGAAAGATACGAAAAAATTGTAAAGGATCTTCTATTACAATTTTACGAGTTCTTTCAAATTAGACAAACTTAATTTTTGTTGCCAATCCCCTTTAACGAAACCTTTCCTTGTGATACATTTAAAGGTGACGTACAGTCCGTTTTGCGCATGTACGAAACTAATGTTTACATCTTTATTTACAAAAATAATACTAATACCTTATTCAAGATTGTAAGCTTTTCTTGGTTCCCATTCATTACTTGTACCCAAAACAAAAAAATTTTCAGGAGAAATAGAAGAAATCCGAGGAGATATCCTCACCGAATCGCTTGGTTTTCTGCCATGTTGTTCCTAACGGTTTACATTTTGCTGAGTACTTCATGTAATTATCTACGAATGTCATGTTTTGGGGACTACATTGCGGCCATGCGCAGAACGGACTGTACGTCACCTTTAAATAAAATCGTCAGGCCATTAACCAGAATAATGGCCAACTGGCTATATTATAAAGGGTTATAAAATAACATCGATAAAAGTCAAAAAAAGAAAAACTTCCTTTCAGAAAATTTGTAAAAGTAATTGAGCTATTAAAGAGATTCAAGCTACTAATTTTAGCTGAGTAAAGGTAACGTTTATGTAAATCAGGACGAATCTGTACAGCCTGATTCACACTTGTGAAATGATTAGGACAAGCACAACAACGCACGCATGCGCAGTAGACACCTCATGGTAGGTTAACCCCTTTGTACTAATTGGAACGGATAACAGTTCAGTTGACCATGAAGTGTCTAGTGCACACTGACAGGATAAGAGTTCAGTTGACCATGAAGTGTCTAGTGCACACTGACAGGATAAAAGTTCAGTTGACCATGAAGTGTCTAGTGCACTTGCGTACGTCGTTGTGCTTGGGCTTGCTTCAAAAATGTGAATCAGGCTTAACAGACTGCAAGTCTGCAAGGCAACGGAACCGATGTAGCCTAGCAATTTGAACCAAAGAACCATCAGCATCCCTGCGGGGTTTTGTGGTTTTTATTCAATAAATTACTCATGTGATCCATACTACGCATTAATTAAGCCATATCCGATTATTCTGCAATACGCAATTATTTCTCTGTAGGGGAAGGCCGGTCGGTGGTTAAGACCCTAGAGGAAAATCATAATTACATTAACCAATAGCCTGATACAAACACGGTAGTTGACCAACAGCGAACATAAAACACAATCTATCCAATTTTACTGTATCAACAAAATTTATTCTCCAAGATTACAACTGTCCTCTTAAACTAACTGCCTGAAAAAACTAAATTCCATCCCTGTATCATACTATAGTTTTCATCTTCGAATTAAGGCAAATCTGAGCAATGTTTGAGCTGGATGTTAAACACCAGCCACCGTGCATACCGTATATAGGACTATAGATCCATTCACTCTATCGATATTAAGAAACTAAGTAATTACGTTTCGCTCCCCGTCTTATTGGACCCAGACTTCCTTCTGAGTGCTTACAGCTTGACTATATAGCAAAGCGGCAGCTCTAATCCCGTCAAATCCCATGTACTTCACTGCATGAGATGTTACCACAAGCATGTGCCAGACGATGGTGTCCTTCGTCAGCTAGCTGTGAACTCAAATTCAAAAACTGTGTCAGTGCTGTATGTTTCTTCGTCATGCAGTAAACTGTTGCTAAGCAACAGCCCTGGCCTCACAATTTATCCTTTAAGCTTTCATTTCTCTGCAGTGCATATAGCAGATAGTTTTGCTCGTCAAGAAGAACTTGGCAATGAATCCGCTTTCAATACATATCATGGACCCTTAGCTCACTACTATATACTACACTGACAATCAAAGTAAATGGTTTTAACCTAGGCGTATACTAGTGCATGTTTGTGAAAGTTGCTCGTCTAAATTCAGTGTACAGTCTTGAGAGAGACTGTTGATGGTGGGTGGTGGTCATCACAGTCAAGGAAAAATTTCTGTGGGACCCAACACACGAACATGCCAAAAACAGTTCACTTGCCAGTCACAATCACCATGCAGCAACAATTATTTTTCAAAACTATACAGGCCTATACACAAATCACTGGCATAGTCGTTTATGCATATACCTTTCACCTCTACGACCCTGGTCCGATGCTCGCTCAGAGCAGTTAGCAGATTAAAATTTAACCTTGGTCGCATGCGAAAAGAGTGCTATCAGTTTCCAGCTACTGAGACTCGGATTAAAGAGGATTCCAATAATTCATAAAATACCGCACGCATCATGTTTCGTTTGAAAAATAATTATAGATTCTATATTCAATTACAGAGTGACAATTTTCCGTAGTCGACGCAAACGTAGCCCGAAAAAGGAAGAAAAAAAGCGCGCAGTCTGTCCATGGTTGTTAACACGCGAACACCAGTCATTACTAGTTAATAACTTAATCCAATAAAGGATAAAGGTGTTGATTTTACGGAGGGAGGAAAACCGGAGAACCCGGCGAAAAACCCTCGAAGCACAGGAGAGATCAACTACAACTCTACTCACATGAGTTCCAAGCTCGATAACGGGGTCATTCCCAAGCGGTCACCCATCCAAGTACTAACCCCGTCTAACCGGGCTTAACTATTGGTGAGAGGCAGCGCTCTAACAGCACACGCCACACGTGCTCTCCAATATAATAATATACTAACGTTTCGGCCTTACACAATACTGACAATAGTGCAATTTCGCGTTATTTTTCTCGGACTTGGATAGTTGGGTAGAAAGGGAAGGTTTTATATTAAATTTACTGAAACAGAAACTTTTAGAATTAGAAATCAAAACACCCGTTAGGGTATGCCAATTAAGGATGTGATAAGTGATTTTGAATGGTTATCACACCATATTTAATGCTTCTACGGTATATATATTACAACAATGAATGTGGGTGTGTCGACAGAAGGGCTAAAATGCGTACAAATGCTGTCAAAAAGTCCCATCACACTTGTTCCGTCTAGTATACTAGTCAACTGGGATTGAAATTCCTCATTCACAATGAAACTATTTTTGTTCGGTTAACCAGTCCATAGTTACATTTGAAATATAGTAAGGTTAGAGATATACTGCCGAAACAGAGAACGTCAGCAGTATATCTAACCTTACTATATTTCGATTGTTGCTTCGACACTGCTTACGCAGCACGCTACTTTTTTTCCATATTTACATCTCATGTATACATATTCTCGTGAGTTTTAGCTTTGTGTCGTTCTCTGGCTAGGTGCACATGAAAAATCAGACATATAGTTTGAGTTTCAGCAAACGTTTGTTTCTCATAGTTTGAATATAATTTATAAATTATGTATAAATTTAGCCTGCGGTATAGAGGCTACATGCACCTAAGTAACATAACCCCCTCCCTTGGTTAGAAATCCGGTTTGGGTGTAATTCCCAATCCACGTCGCAATGCGGGGCAAGTTTTCACGACACAGATGCCGGATATATATGGCCAACAAATAGCGTTAAGCAATTGTCCACCATTCAAGAAGTGGTTTGAGCACTCCGTTCCCATATCGATCCATATACTCGTTCCGAACTGCACTGCCAAGCTGTTGTACAGCGAAACGTAACGTCTGCAGCTTGAACATACAAAATAAACACCGGCCATAAGTTTTCCCTACAAACTAGTTCCATCAAGGGATGAGGGCTATATTGGGTTATTAGTATCACAATACCATCATATGTTACCCTCAATTAAAGCCACACTAATCCGTTTTCAAACGAAAACGGAGACCTCGTATCGAAAACGTATCAAAAGTTTTCCGTCCACACTATCGTTTTTGAATCGTTTTCGCGGACGCCGTTAGGTAAAACGCTAAAAAGATCTACAGGGGTATGAATGAATAGTTCTAGGTGACTGAAACCAAGATAACATAATCGTGACATCATCGTTTTCCAAAAGCTTCGTTTTTGCCGTCCACACTGGTGCAGAAAAACGGCGCCGTCTTCGAATATCTCCACTCTGGAGAGCGTTTTCGAAACACTCCATTTTCGGTCACCGAAGACGCCAGATTAGCATATCATGCCTGGCCTTAATAAAGTGACCGGCTTGGCTTTGAACTACAATATATGAAGTGCTCTGCATAAGGAGTTCGATCTTAAGTTTATCCACGCGGACTAATTAAATTATAAAAGTTTTAACTTTATCTAATATATGTATATATATTTCTTCCACTTTCGCTTTCGGTATCTCCATGTATACTGTGGTATCAGGGCGTATACTATATTACCTCGAATATAAAAGCTTCTTTGAACGTAGATCTGAATTTCGTGACAGATTGTTCCGTGTGAACCGTTAAATAATCTAATCTTTAAAAGACACCAATTTGGACAGGAAAGAGTAACACAGATAGTTTTAACACATTCATTTCCTGCATGTCCGCAAGGGTCTCAGAAGTGAATACAATTGTCTGGGGTGTCATAGGGGTCGTAAGTCCCCGCTGAAAACCTAACGCAGAGAAAACGCAGAGTAAAACCAAAAACGTTGCCTTATCCCGCAGTTTCTTTTGTTGTGAGTTTTATTAGAGAAAGTAAATGGAATTTGTGTTAAAACAGGAAAGTCGAGCTTCACAGCATTATACTGGAAAGAAGACTTGGAAGTTTTAAAAAGGACGGCAAAGGGATGGATATTACCCCTCATGTCCGTTTGCTTTCCATTGCATGTACGGTGCTCGCCCTTCCATTGCATAGAACATTTCCTCTTTCCGTTTCGTAACCTTCACTATATGCATTAATCCTCCCAGGATACAAAACGTTCCGTTTGCAAGTCGCGTACGTCCGCTCGCCAACGCCATGTGCTCATCATGTGAGCATCAGGGGAGCACGGGTACATGGCGTGTGCTTTTAGGGCACTGCCTCTCACCAATAGTTAAGCCCGGTTGGACGGGGTTAGTACTTGGATGGCGTTCTCGAGCTTGGGACTCATGCGAGTAGAGTTTAGTTGGTCTCTCCTGTGCTTCGAGGGTTTTTCGCCGGGTTCTCCGGTTTTCCTCCCTCCGTAAAATCAACACCTATAGGTCTTAGCTGTAAATGGAGGACCCCACCAGCTCTGCTGAAAAACTTATCCTCCTTAAATAAAGAATAATAATAATGTGCTCATCTCGGTTCACATATATATCAAGTGTATATCGCTCATTAGGCTGCGCGTTATGGCCTTGATGACATATATCTGACGCGCACTAATACACGACAGACAGACCGACTTCGTGTTCAAGTTATATCAAGGTCACGTTTATCGGTTTTATGTCGCTATAAGGTTACCGATTGTTGCTTTTAAGAATTAAGATAGTGTGTCTATACGCAATAAAACTAGAGTGCTGTACGCATAGCTATATAATGTGTTATGGTGTATATAATTCTTTTATAGAGCACGAGTGACTGTGCTATGACAAAAGAAAACAAAAGATCTTTGCAGTGGACTCTATATAGAGCTCACTAGAATGTCTAATCTTGATGAATCAAAACGCTATGGAATATAGAGCGTTGAAATACTCGATAGGGATTGGCTGAGTGGGTGGGTGGAACCATTCTCTAACGAGTTTTAAACAATGATGTCATGACACAGAATAAAGATATAGCCAGAAGTCCCACGGCCGCCGCCCACTTCATGATACGCTTGTTTCCAAGCCGCCACGTTCTTAGACCTGAAAAATGAAGACGGGTTCCTTGACGGCATGAAATGAAAACGGAACACTAACCGGTATCGTGTAAACGCCCGTTGCCGTAACAGTTTGATGACGGTAATCATATCAATGATATATACGACCACAGTATTCGGGTCAGCAGATTCACAAAGTCTTCTCAATTCTCATTGGAAGAGAATAGTCACATGTTAATCCGTCATTATATTAACCGTGTAAATGCAAGACTTTTTGACCTGTATTTACACACCGGCATGATTTTTTCCGTTTTCAAATTGTACCGGCATCGTGTAAACGGGGTCTTAGATAGTGAAATTGTTTTGCGAATTCTTGTTTGAAGAGACTTGACTTCAAAAAAATCTGCTTAAATCATTGCTCAAACTCATAATTAAGTTTAAAATGGGCTGCCCTTTTGCTTAGAACAGACAATAGCATACACAGTACACCTCGTAAAAGTTTCGTTGCCAATATCTAAGAACATGGGACTTCTGGTTGATTACCTATTCTGCGGTCATGCATGACTTATCTTTTATGTATTGTAATTTGTAAGAATAGTTTGAGAATTTAGGAAACAATAATTAATTAACAAACTTCGTGTCCGATTTGTAACTTCTGTAGTACGGAGGATATAGATACTCCAATAAATCATTAATAATATATTCATGAGTTGACACCGTACAGTATACTGGTTGTAGTATATTTTTACGATGGTGATATGTAAATAACAAGCTGTATTTTGCTTACAAGCCTCCTGTATAACAGTAAAACGACATCTTTACCACACCTTATGCTAATTTCTGTTGAACCTCTCAGTTAAGCGGTCACCTGCCATTTCCCCCTTAAATTATAAAACTAATGTTATTTTCAACCGCCCCGTCGTCCTAGCATCTTAAACCAAGGTCACTATTTTTAAATACAGAACAGCCACATGGTCCTAATTTTGTAAATCTAGTACCCATTGTGTGGAAGTTATACATTGGCTGCGTTCTTGTATTTCTATTTGACGTTTAACCTTCGGTTTAAGTCCCCCTGTGGATCATATATGTATTACGCGAGTGTGTAATGATATCTCAGCCTCACCCAACGCCTAAGACAACTTCCCTAACGTTATCACAAGGCGTGTTAAAGTATACCTTCCGCTGTTATGACAATACAACACCATCAAACTAACAAGGATGTCGATCTACCCCTCACCTTGAACGCATTCGCGTGACCTCATCAATGTTAGACGAAAACATTCTTTATGGAAATGGCATTCATTATAACATTCTTAGGACTTTACTGCCAACTTCCAGGGGCGGACTGAGCTCAGTGGAGAAAACATTTTCCTACAAATTTATTTCCAGCAAAAAACTAGAAAAGTTGCGTGGACAAGTGGACAACCACAGGCAGCCCAGTCAGGCGATCATACATAGCGCGGAATTGTGAAATCGATAATTAACTGTTTAAAATAACCGTAGCTGAAATTCTACACATAACGCACGTGCGAACGATCATTTTCAAGATACTAAAGACGAGACTCAGGTCTTCCCTAACGCAAGAAAATTTTGAGTCGTTCATGTTGATCGCTGTTGAAAAAGAAATTGCGCTGCAGCTCAGGAACAATAAAGAAAGCATCATCGACAACAAGTTTGCCCTTACATCGAAGGAACTTAATTAGCTCTTTACTTCTAGTATAGACTATACAACCAATCATCACAAAGCTGAAAAAAACACATTTTGACATTTAGTTTAATTTGTTAATTGTTACTTTATAATGCACTAATTAACTTGTGCTCATTCTAATAAAAGTTTAAACAACTAAAGATGCCAATCGAACTGTTTGAACTCCATGTTAGGGGGGGACCAAATTTTCTTTTTGCCCGAGGGCCAGAATGTTGTCAGTCCGCCCCTGCCAACTTCATATACAAGGCAAAATTACGCGGGGGATGCAAGGTTATTAAACTACATGATATAGACTCTTGTAACCCGAATCCAAGATGTTTAAAGACATGCACAAGTGTATATAATTTTGTCTCATTAATTATGACCACGTTCTAGATACGCTTAACGTTTGGTATAAACACGTGATCTGATCAGGTAACCAAATCACCTTGGCTTTTCAACCTTATTGTATTAAAAATCTGTTTACAGATCGAGAAGAGATCTTCTTCTGTCCAAGAAATTGCGGGTAGATTCAGTGGAAAAGCGTTCGTTCTATTGTTGATCAGCTTGAAGTAATTACCTCGCCTTTAGCGCGCACTCCGATAGGAAATTGTGTAAAAAAATGCGCTGAATCGATCAGGAAAGCTAAGATCACGATTTTCTTACTCCGACGAAACCGAAATATAGCTATACAGGGGTCGAACTGGAAATCCTGTCAAGGGAAGGAAGGAAACAGGTCGGCACTAGTGGTTGCCCGAATACTATATAAATGAGCGCGATGTTCCTGTCGTGTGTTCGTATCTGAGATCTTGACAACCGGTGGATATATTATACATTCAAGCTGTAACACCGTTTTAGTGTGGGATTAAAAGACAGTCTGTTTACGAAATGAATCTTGGAAAACAACTTGGGAGGCTTTTGGTCGGCTTAATGACACTATTCATGTAAGTATCTCGAATCCCTTCAGTGTACAGGTTTGTTTGAGGCAAGAAATATCACCAAGCATACGGACTTACGACAACCACTAAGTCATCCGTTTGCGCATACCACAGTCCACGTTTGACCTTTGTGATTCTTCAAATTCTCGCCTCAGTTTTATATAGCTGTTAATATATATATACCTTGTGTTGTTTGACTAAAACGTATACCTGCATGCGTTGAGTTCAGGGTTCTGGTGTACGACACGAACATTATGGCCGAAACTAAACTGGTTTTCAATGCACGCGTGCACGACGTTGCGTTATTAGATAACTGTTGGCATGATAGCGCGCGTCAACGCGTAGCAGCGCATTTGGAAATTCCTGTTGAGAATGGTTTAATAGATGCAATAAAAACAAATCAGCCAAATTATCGCTACTATCTTATGCGGAGATCTACGCAGTCCTTCTATATATCAGTGTGTCGAAAATCGCGCGCGCGCCACGCTGTCATTTAACCATCGATATTTAATAGCATAAGGAGAGAGCTTTAGTTTAGAATAGATTATACAATCGAAGTAAGAGCTGTATGCTCATCTTTAACGTTTTAGAATTAAGTTTGCTACGAGAGTGATTTAATGGCTGTTTAGAAAATTCGGTGTTTTGTTGGTTCCGTTTATATACTGTTGTTTGTTTTAACATGCACCTCAGGGAAAAAGCTATTAATCACGCTAGCAAATTAAACTGTTTAAACAGTAAACGCATGGACGGAACTTAGTGGACGTCTTCTTCCATAGTTGCAACAAGAACAGCAGCAGCGTCAGAGGCAGAACGTAATTTCGAGATCTGATAAGAAACTACACGAAACCGTTGAATCAACGGGCGTAGTTAATTATCTCGTTGTCAACTACCAATTCTCACACCACACAGCCAGCACGCTAACTACCAACCACCATTGCACCACATCAACTGTTCAAGACTGTGGAATGAATCTACACGACGCACCAAAAGTTTCAAGACGTCATTACGAGAATGATTCAACACTTTCTTTCTAAAATGGCTGCATCAAACCGCGCAAAAACATTTGTGTGTGATTACCTCGCTAAATAATTTTGGAATACAATATTTTTTCCACACTGCGCCCCGCAAGAAGCTCAATGTCATGCGTCTTCTTATACAGGTAATAACCCCTCGAAATATATCATTTTAATTCTTTCAACAACTATAGTTTATTAAGTAAACATTCCAGAGCAAGATCGCAAGAATTGTGTGATAGTGGTCGACTTTCAGTATTTAGTCAAACTTTATACCGTTATTGGTATTACGTTAGTGTAGTATTTTTAAAAGTGACATGCAGTTATATGTGGCAATGCAGAGCGTGCATGTTTGCCGACCTATTAATTTCAACCCAACTTGTTTACAGATTTGAATGTTTTTTTTATAGTATAGAGATGACAGCTAAACACCTTGGCTCGGCTCATTTCTATTTTATAAATTAGTCCCTGACAGCTATGGCGAGACTATGGCGAAACTCTTACGATTGAAAAAGATTGCTGGTTTTAGAGTATAACATCAACCCTGGCATTTCTATGATAGTCCTGTCATGGCATAGTTAATAGAGACAAGGCACTGTGATTTTGCAACTGGATCATATTAGCTATACACCATGCCTGTTATTTTATCTTCGATATTTCCGGCTTTAGATGATTAGATATCTTTACTCGTCAATACCGCCAATACGTTCGTTCAGATAGAGTTCGTTTCCAAATAGTGGTGCTAATGGCAATGTCTATAGTATCAACGGAGGTGTATATATATATTAAGCTCTACATCTCTGTATCGAGCACTCTAGTTATTGGGAAATTACCCATGCTTTGGTCTTTCATCACTTCATACGTTCATTGGCGTAGTAATTTTGAAAATTAAGCTTATCTCAGCCGTTAAAAACCAGCGAGAAACTTAGAGCGAGTCTATATCACATATATATATATATCCGATACGCTTATGATTTTTCTTTGTGTTTTCCTCATGAATTATTAATGATTTTAGAAATATATATATTTTAAAAATATATATTTTATATATATATACATACATACACAGTAGTAGAGTGTTCGATACCTATAAATAAATAGGCAGAGCGGATTTAACTGACTGTTTTTACTTAAAACATTATTGTTGCTACTCTGAGTTTCACGTTGGTTAGGCGTTCATCAGTCAACTGTGGAAGATTCGCTTAGAAGCCCAGATTTCGGCGGCATGTAAGTGTGTATGCATATTGGATCATCAATTGGATTAGAAACGAATTGAGAAGTCCGGAAACTTGATATTTATCAACGCCAGCAAAATCTTCAATATCTCGTCTGATTTGCCTTTAGATTTTCAGTTATAAGTTTTGTGTATTCTACTCTGGTTTTACTCGATCACAGGGGAATCGCATGTTATTCTGGCTCATGCAGGAGGAATTCACCAACGGGAAATACTTAAAGAGTGATCATCCATACTTTATCTTGCCTTCTTTTATCTTATTTCGTCGGTCTTACTTTATTTCTCTAGTAATTAAAAGATAAGGTCGGCTTGGTTTAAATTTTAAACTTTACAGTTTAAGTACAAATACTTTTCATTCTATTCTAATCCTACAGAGGATCGTGTTTTCGTGGCTTTCTGGTGCCTTGTATTCTAGTACTGTGCTATCGTGACTGAAAAGTAAATCGTTTCTCAAATCCATTTAGTACTGAGGATTATCTCTTAGAGGCTCAGACAGCACCTGCCAACGTACCTACCCCCTACCTACCTACCTACCTACCTAACCAACCTACCTACCTACATATCAACCAACCAACCAACCAATTTACCTACCTATCAACCAACCAACCAACCAACCAATCTACCTACCTACCAACTTACCTATCAACCAACCAACCAACCAACCTACCAACCAACCAACCTACCTACCTACCAACCAACCAACTTACCTACCAACTTACCTACCAACCAACCAACCAACCAACCAACCTACCTACCTACCAACCAACCAACTTACCTACCAACCAACCAACCTACCTACCAACCTACCCACCTAACCAACCTACCAACCAACCCACCTACCCACCTACCTACCTACCTACCTAACCAACCTACCTACCTACCTACCTACCAACCTACCCACCTACCCACCAACCCACCTAACCAACCTACCTACCTACCTACCTACCCACCTACCTACCTACCTACCTACCTACCTACCTACCTACCTACCTACCTAACCTAACCTAACCTACCTACCTACAATATCTATCCATCTTGGCAGTGTCAAAATTATGTTTGATTACGAAGTAAGCTAGAAAGGTTTCTTGTCAGGGCCTGTGGTTTTCCAGGATGAGGTAAAGCTACGTTACTACGCTAGGAATGACCGTACCGTAGTGTTAAAATAAAAAAGAGCCGATTATTAATGTGATGACGAGATAAGTAATTGTATCTGCATGGCAGTTATTGAAATAAACTGATTAATCAAGTTTGGTAATAGTCCTATAGTAAAACCCGATTAATCCGGACGAAACAGCTTTCATAAAGCTTACCTGCTATAGTGTTTTCAGTCGTATATATAAACATAAAATACACACCGCTCTAAGCCAGAGAATATAAAACACTTCACTAGAAATGCACTGCCATGATGAGTGTAATTTTGTTTTTTCAAATGTTGAAACATTCTTTGTAGTGCATGGAATTGGCTGGAGAATCCTACGAACCATTGTGACGCAGGATAAGCTTTTCCGCATTGCGCGTAAACAGGCTTGTGTATAAGCGACAAATATTAGCATTTAACAGATGTAGTTGACGTCATTGCTGTATAGCCAGTGTTGTTGTTGTAGTTGATGATGTTATTGATGATGCTGCTGCTGCTGTTGTTGTTGCTGTTGCCGTTGTTGTTAATGATTTTGGTGCTGTGGTTGTTGCTGCTGCTGCTGCTGTTGTTGTTGTTGTTGTTGTTGCTGCTGCTGTTGATGATGATGTTGTTGTTGTTGTTGTTGTTGTTGTTGCTGCTGTTGTTGTTGCTGCTGTTGTTTGTGGTGTTGTTGGTGTTGCTGGTGTTGCTGTTGTTCTTGTTGCTGTGGCTGCTGCTGTTGTTGCTGCTGCTGTTGTTGTTGTTGTTGTTGTTGTTGTTGTTGCTATTGTTGTTGTGTTGCTGTTGTTGTTGTTGCTGCTGTTATTGTTGTTGTTGTTGTTGTTCTCGTCGATGTTGTTGTTTTAAAGTATAAATGAAATATAAATAATATTAAAAGTTAAATAAATAACTGAGATATTTATAGTTTGTAGTTTATATAAACATAGCTCGTGGTTTGACGTCAACAATTAATTAATCAAAGTGCAGCGATGCGTATATGAATATCATTAAATCACAAAGAGCACATTTTCAAGGGATATGTCATGTGATTAAGATGTGGCTGGAATTTAGCTAAAGAAGTCTTTTACAAAGCGATGTCCACGCACAGAGGCCAGAATAGCTAATGCTTCCGAGCTGGTCTTCCGAATGTTCGACTTACGTATATTAATAACCATCATTTTTCTACTTAGGGTATCTGGAAAGCCTGTTCAAAATACCAAGCATCTATCGGTAAGTACAGTCACGTCCTACAGATCAGTCAGCAGATAATGCTATATCTCTATATCTAGCTCCCCAGATATGCTTGCTAACCAGCCTTATATACCCTTCCAACTGTTGAAAGCAGGAAGACTTCTGTTTTGTGTATGCTCATGATAGAACGTTGTATAAATCTCGTTCATATATATATATATATATACATATAAATGTAAACTGCTGCGTATGCAGTTTGTCACGAATGTATAGAATATCTTAAATGTGGCGAACTTTCGAGATTTCGGAGAACGAAATACTGACGTTTCGTACCAAAAGCCTTTCGTGCATAGACAGAAATTCAGATATAGCAAAGTGAAAAAGGTTGCGAACTGCCGAGTGTTTTTGGAACGAAATACTGACGTTTCGAGCTGAGCCTTTCTGGAATTTACCTTGATGAAGGACTCCCATCGAAACCTAATTCGTTCAAAAAAATCCCCGGCAGTTCTACCCAAAACACTGCCTACGCTGAACTATACGCTTATATACATATACATACATTCACCCCGCGTGTATAATAACTGTAAATAAAGTGCTGCGTAGGCAGTGTTTAAGATAGATCAAAGTGAAAAGGTGGTAAACTGCCGAGATTAGTTTTGATAACGAAATACTGATGTTTCGTGCGGAGCCCTTTTAGTCTGAAGGGCTCCCATTGAAACGTCAGTATTTCGTTATCAAAACTAATCACATTTTATCACCTTTCACTACTTTAATACATATATTAACTGTTGCGAGGTCATTCTGTCGAATACAGTTCTACTGTACTTCGCTATAAAGGGTCTCGCAACCAAGCTGGATCTTTTGTATACATGATAACCAAGGACGGCTTTCCCACGACACAAACAACGGGTTGCTTTAGCAGTTTAGGTATCTATTATCTATATTAAACGCTCAACAGACTGTTGTAGTTAGAAATGGGAAGTATATTTAGGGGTAGCGAACTCCCCCAGACCAAGACTAACCTAGCGACTCAGCTGCATGTCTAAACCACGTCTAAACAAAGACAATTCAACACTAAAAGGCGTAATAGCTGATAAGAAACACACAGGTGCAGGAAACAGCAGGTATTTAGTTTATACAAGAGTGCCATATCAATTAAGTTTTGAACCTAGTGGAGTAATAAATACGAAAACTATATTAACAATGTCAACTATACGTTTTGTAACACTTATAAAGTTGAACAACAACGTACAGCGATATTTATGCAATTAACTTTTCGCCATAGTTATCAAGTACTATAAAAAGGCCTGCAGCACGCTTTTATTTATATTTTAATAGCGGTTTATATATATATATTGGGTCTTGCATGGCCTGTTATAAACTCGTCTCATTAGTTTTAAATTGTTAATTTTAAGTAGATTGAAAGTTTAAAAAATAATTAAATGAATAGCAAGAGTTGTCGAGGGTATAATAAAATAGAAATAGAAAGAAGTCTTTAAGAAAACAGTTAACAGTACTTTGTAGAATACACTTACTTTACATAGATCATCGAATTTAACTTGACAACGGTGTGGGCAGTAAAGGTGTGGGCAGCTAGTGCTATACGTAAAATGGGAACACTTCTTACACACAACAAGAGAACCCCTGCTGTGTATACAGCGGTCTGTTTTATATAAAGTCGTGTAAAAAGAGTAAAATGACCTATACTAAAAAAACAGAGTAACTTTTTTTTGGGTCTTTTTAAGATTATTGCATTCATTAAAATAGTTTGGCAAAGGCAAAAGATCGGTATGGTCGGTATGTTTTGATCGAATATTCGCATTCGGTGTATACGTTTTCTTAATTCGTCTTTCGCAGCGACAATTTTCTATTCCGGTTTTTTAAATTCATAGAAAATCAACTGGAAATGGTTTTAACACTTTGAGGCCTGGACCTCTCCCTGTGCTGAATAATCGTCTGGTGTTAGCCAGAATAAAATAACTAAAGACTCGTCGTCAGGCTTCAAAGTGTTAACAAATAAAAGCAATTAAAGCTATATATACATATCTCGAACAATATACCAAAATATAGGGTGATATGATGACATATATATAGAGAGAATAATATATAGGTGTGCGGAAATATGAAATTTATTTCGAATGTTAACCAGGATATCTCACAAGTGAGCAAAGCGAACGAGTGAAATATCCTGTTCAACACGAGAAATAGTTTCATATTTCCAAACATGTATTGTTCTGCATGTTTCTAATATATAAAAAAATAGTCCTATATTGCTCCACAAAAATTGAGCAGTAAACTCTAATGCGTTTTATTATGATTTATATATAAATGGAAAACCGGGAAGATGTTTGGCATCTTCAAGACATTTGATTTAATTTGATTTAATAACTTTATTGCCTATAGCAATTGAACATGAATATACGATGTAGGTGTTGATTTTACGGAGGGAGGAAAACCGGAGATTCGCAGAACCCGGCGAAAAACCCTCGAAGCACAGTTACAAGCTCGGCAACGGGGTCATTCCCAAGCGGTCACCCATCCAAAGCTATAGTACTATAACCCCGTCTAACCGGATTTACAACTTTTGGTGAGAGGCATCATCGTGCTCCATCAACACACATTTGCGCTCTGTATTTTGTGCCAAACATGCGGCGGCGATCGCTCAATGATGTAGTAATAATTGCATGTGAAACAAGATCAGAACAACATGCGTAAATCATCTTTAATCACATTATTATTATTATTATAAATCATCTTTATACAGGTTTAGTTGTTCAGCTATACATAGAAGTTGTTATCCTACAAGGACCTGTGTTTTACATTAAAACTAAATATGTATGTAACTATATGCTGAATATTGTTCTAAACAAATTAGAATATATTTACATACGTTAAGATAAGATAAAAATCGAATTATTAAACTAGATAAAATAAGATGATCAAAACACTGGACACAGCTCGCTTGCATTATACCACAGATTATACCAATGACCGCTGTTGATACCGACTTTCTTGGCATTCGAAGTTTTTTTCACAGTTTTTCATTTCAAAGGAAACTAAAACTCTTAATAATTCCGCCTTTGCTATTGTATGTGATCTGACCTATGAACTAATATACGTTCGGATGTTTACCGCAATGAGTGGGAAACTGATGGAAGTGTTTATATAATTATTAAACCTCCCCTGCATAAACAAACCCGACAAGCCACAAGGTTAATTCACTTTAATCGCGGTTTCAACACAATAAAACCCGACAATAATGGATTTGGTTAAACCTGGTTACCCTTTTTGACTCTAGAGTCAATCGGATCCCTCAGAAGGACAGTCGTAAGAGAAAACGGCGGACGTGTAGCTATTATGTACAGTATTAAAAGACCTACCTAATATAAACGAGTTTTCTGATTGGTTATAAGCAACCAATCACATTGTCGATTATCAATTCGTTCCCATGCTCCTTACTGATTAGGGTTAGGGGAATGTATTGATCTAAACCAATCAGGAGCCTTCTTAGTCTATGTAGCTGATGACCCATTGTGGATAAGTAAAAAACAAACAAACCCCAATACATGTCAGAAGTGTGGGACAATGCTATACTAAAAGCATGTATGTACGTAAAAGAACACAACTTTATATTGTGGAGTTTCGCAGGAAAGATACTCCGACCTAAGTATACTACGATACTAGCTGTGGTGTTGCAATGCGTGGATTAGATGTAAAACTTCGAGACGAAGATCAGTGAGAGAATCTGATACTAACTATCTACAAAATCCACATTGAGGAACAAGAGTAACAAGAAAAAAACATTAGGCATAGGGTAAAACGACATATGAACCGTTTTTACTCACGTGATCGGTGGCCCCATTGGCGTGGCGAAACAATACGAAATGTTTGAATAAGAATAGCTAGTTAAATCCCCATAGGATAAAGATAG
This sequence comes from Paragorgia papillata, assembly GCA_035771165.1. Lineage (NCBI taxonomy): Eukaryota > Metazoa > Cnidaria > Anthozoa > Scleralcyonacea > Coralliidae > Paragorgia > Paragorgia papillata. Next base: position 232,762 of record JAWNZC010000007.1, read on the forward strand.
TGCACCAATATGGCCGCCATTTCATTGTTTTGGTACACCAATATGGCCGCCATGACGTCAGATGAAAACGATCTATAGGGAGAAGTGATATCGACTAAAACCTGAGCCTCTGGTTTGAACCAAGAGTGTGTCGCAACAGTCTATCCAGTTTAATAGAGATCAGTACCTAGGTATTATGTTCTCTAATCGCACACAAACATGTTTATCGCCATAGACCATCCAATTTTTTGCTATATACACGACCAAACCCCGGTATTGACGTATTGTATGGTATATACCCGAGTTCAAACCCCGTCGGGAGCTTAGAAACTTGTCCTAATCACTAACAGAAGACTATAGCAAACTAAAAAACTCGTTTTACTAAGCTGCGACTACAAAACTTAAAAGTGCAAGTAATAATTGTCGCAATGGATGAACCAGGAGGAAATCTAATTCTAGTTAAGAAATAGAAAATCACGAGAGTGAGTTGGGAGAATTCGAAAGTTGTGCATCAGGTTATATAAACACAGGGCATCCATTTTCTATTTCTTTTATGAAATAATGCTAAAAAATGTGCCGTGACATCACAACCGTGTTTACATAGCCTGATATAAACACGGTAATTGACCAATCACTCAGCGTGCGTAAGACGCAACCTATTTTATAATAAGAAATATTATTGCCCAGCATACTGCTTTAAACAACACCATAACACAAAATAATTTTGAAAAGCTAGTAAGTTGAAAAATAGATATAAATTAGTGACTGTGTCTACTTTTTGCCTGGTGTTTTCTATTAAAATAGCCACTCCCGCCTTGGCTAGCCCAAAACGACAATCAGTTTACTGATCAGAAGACACAGTGAGAACCCCATGCAGCCAGCCTAGCCAAGTTCCTTTTCGGATTCTTGGACATACACATGCACGTGCAATCACGTCAATGTCATCTTTCTTTTGTTCCTGTATGACCTCAAATTGTTGGAAAACTTAAAATGCCTTCATTCTATTTCTTCCGGTCATTTATTGCTTAAAAGAGCTCTTTGCAGTAAAAGGGCTCTTCTTAAAACGTCAGTATTTCGTTATCAAAGCTTTTCTCAACAGTTTACCAGCTTTTCACTTAGTTATATACTCCACACTGTCCATTTTCAATTTACACTCTTGTATACGTATATGTAGCGGGTTAACTGTCTTCGAAAATAGAAAACTATATATAAGTTTATATAAGAGTCTATAACTATATTTATTATATAGATGCGAGTGTTTTACTAGAGAATATGCAGTGTCGTATTTTCCATATCCTCACCAGTGAAGATATCGATGACGTCATTAAGAATTTTACCGCTTTTTGCATTGAATCTATATAATAAAAAGAAAATTACACGCTGGCTTGAAGATATGAATTTTATCTTCTCGTGGTAAAAACGATATTTTACTCATTCGCTACGCTCATTCGTAAAATATTGTTTTCACCACTCGAAGATAAAATCCATATCTTCGCACCACCGTGTAATATCCTCTATATAAGTCTATACTGAATATAGGTTACATAGCATGTTTGCGCAACTCCAGCTCAGAAATGTGAGAGCTAACACGCAAAGAATGTCGACTAAGGGCGCTTTCCAATTGACAAGGTTAGACCGGTCAGTCCGGCCAAAGTGAACTTGCTTTTGATTAGGACCAAATTTTCCAGTCAGACCATCCCAGGCCTCAAACGAATCGTGTTCCATTTAACCGGACTGACCGGTCTAACTGTGTAAGTGGCAAGCCCCCTAAGGTAGAGCATAGTAAACATTTTTTATTCATGATTTAATTAAGTAGTAAATTATGATTAAATAAGTGAATAGTTAACTTATTTTAGATTGAGTTTATCAATAAAAAAACTAGCCAAAAACTAGCGAAAAAGACACAGGCAACTGCGTTCAACTTTTGGAATTACTCTCGACGACATGACAAGCTTTGTTTTATTTGTTTATTTATTTTAATTTAAGACCCATTTTCCATAACGACACCATTAAAATAGCGCAGTATTCATAACAATTAAATACACCGATACAGTAGAGTCGATGAGTGATTTCAAATGAGTAGTGAAGGATACAATTTATCGATTAATTCTAGAGCAGTCGTTGTGTATTAAAAATAGTTTTTATAATAAATCGGTGGGCACCACCAACTACCCCCAAGGACGCACCACCACAAAAAAAAAAGACTGTATAGGATTTCTACTTCGTCTTCTTAAATCAGTTCCTTTATATCGTTCATCGATGCCATTAAATTCGCGTGCGTCATGTTTTGGCGTCGATCTACGAGTGTGGCCTTGGTTATAAGTCCGTAAAGTTCAATCACAATGGTTAATTCCTTCCAGTGACGTAATTTTAATCCATAGTCTGAGAGCAGAATGCAGGCCGAAGTTCCAAAGGATGTTCGAATGCACCCCTGGATATAATTAGATACTATTCCTTTCTCCCCTGGATTCTCCAGTGTTTCTTCCTGTAAAATGCTTTAAAAAGCTCGGAACAAACTCATTTTTGTATACGGCAACAGGAAAGACAAGTTGCAACTCTGTAGTATATATATATTTATTTATGTATCGACGTTGACTGACATGCATCAAGAGGACAGCAGTATGGTTGCTTTATCCAAAAGATTATTCCTACATTGCTTATTCATTTTGGTGATAACAAGCTTCCATCACTCCGAGACGAGGAGTTTGAAGTCGAGATCTACCAAAGCGGCCGTACATCAGGTTTCTATACTTCTCGTATATATATCTATACCATTTTGTTTTTGGATTGAGTTGGCTTGCGTCCTTGTCGGGATTTCGTCAGTGACACTAGAGTGTGTTTTTTTCTGAGGTTGAATTACAACGCGTTGTTCCTTTGGCATTATAACATCTTTATCATCTGACAACAGTCCTACCCACTACCTATATAGCTATCGTCAGCTAATTGATAACATTATTCAGCCTATTGCAGCAAAATGGGTCAATACCCAAAACAAACAACAGTTGCACGCCAACGTGAAAACATATATATATATATATATATATATATATATATATATATATATATATATATATATATATACTGTACTGTCTGTTACATACAGTATATGCAACCAATTAACCTATATAGACCTTTATTGGGTATATAATATCTGTTTGTATATACTATATAACATAAATATATCTTTCTCAAGCTTAACGCTTCCCTAGTATTATTGCTTATCAAAATATTGTAAGGTTTGAGTACTGCCGAAAATATTCAACGTAGTTTCTAACGTTTCGAGCGAAAACTGCGTTCAATATTTTCGGCAGTACTCAAATCTTACTATATTTCGATTTGTATTTCAACACTGCCTACGCAGCGCACTACTTTTATTTCATAGTTCCGTATATTAAAATGTTTTTTTCTATATACTTGACAGGCTCTCGTAACTGCATACATCAACTCTTTAGCGGGAACGTCGACGGGGTTGATAACAACTAATGTTGAGAAAGCAACCTTATATGCGAGCGGGCCGGGAACGTACGTACGGATAACGGACACTGGGGTTGACGCATCGTCAAAGACGACAACTACAGACCCAAACTGTAAGTATTTCAGGTTTAGAAGCTTATTACATGGACAGCTTTGAGCCCTGTTATAACAGGGTTGAAACAATCCCCGTTATATATACGTGATTCTACTCTGACAGGGAGCAAAGTTTCTTGCATGTAATCGCAAGCTGTATTTTAAGAAAATTTAAACAGTCCCTCGAATAACTGCGCTATTTTATCTCTCTCTCGTGTACTGATCTACCTCCAAACGGGGTGTCTTCTATATTAACGAGGTGGCGCTTTACTTTCACAGTTGAAAAGACACTATTTCTAAAAGAACCGTTATGGTTTGCCGATTGTTGCTGCATGGGTTAAAATATTCAAGTGGCATTCGCTTTATATTTCGCTTTAATTCACCAGCGCCTTCCATGTTCTCCTCTGTAATCAGATTAAATACGAAAGATTATCACATTTCGTTGCCTTGATTGGATTCGCGCTTGATCGTGCCGAAAAATGGCAGAAAACATGATCTTGATTTTATTATAATATATACTTGTGTCCGGCTCTCCTCCGAAATATTACGAAAATACAGGAACGCTGCGCGGAATGTTTTCTGGATGACAAACACTGAGGCTACGTTAATATTGTTTCAGGTAAGTAGACCATTGTTTTCTATTCCCTTGAGGACGGAGAACAATATGAAAACGCTACGAAAACGTATACGTGTGGACGTAGCCTGAGTACACTCGGAACAGAATAACAAGCGTCATTTACCAAATAAACAATCAATTAATGCTTAGCTTTAATATAAATAACAAGAACCTGCGACCGACATTTCATGTCGATCTTTGCTTCAGTCCGGTGAAACAACATTCTAACCCAGTAAGACTAAACGCTTTACCGCGCTAAATATACGAAGGATTAATAAATATTTTACTGTAGCGTGATTTATTTAATATTGGCAGAAATTGAGAAAGGATGTAATATAAGTTTTACTGTGTTTATAGTATTAATATATATACACCTTTAGACAGACCTGTAGCCATAGGGGAATTTCCTGTTGAACTTGTCTTTTCAATCGTTATAAGAATGTCTGCTGAATGATATAAAATCAGTGCATGGGCTTTTCGCGTGCAATACGCCAGGCGACAATACGGAATCGTTAGCGACCGACAGCGATCGTTCGGTTGAGCGATTTCAGCGATTTGTCGGCGACAGATAGCGATC